>PVLA01004869.1:0-162859 GCA_004027455.1 Hydrochoerus hydrochaeris
GATGGATGGATGAGTAGATGAGAATTTGAGTGGATACATGGATGGATGAGTGGATGATGGAAGGATGGATGATGGATGGATGATGGATGGATGATGGATGGATGGATGAGTGGATACATGGATGGGTGGATGGATGGATGAGTAGATGAGAATTTGAGTGGATACGTGGATGGATGATGGATGATGGATGGATGAGTGGATGGAAATATGAGTGGATACATGGATGGGTGGATGGATGGGTAGATGTGTGGAAAGATGGACAGAAAGGTGGATGGATGAATCAATGGATAAGTATGTGGATGGTTAAATAGATGGATGGATAGATGGATAGATGGATTGCTTGGATCTTATTCTTATTTTGAATAAATTGTAATGCATTTCTTATTCTTGGATAATGAGTCAGATCAGAACAATAGATGACAACCTTCCCTGGCTCCATGGAGAAGACATTCAAGTTTGCAGTGATATATTTCACAGGAGGGGGAAATGTAGATTACCCTGAAAATTAATGAAACATATGCAAAAAATTAATGATATGAAAAATGGCTTACGAAAGCAGCAAATAGCTTCTATTGACCATATGCTCTGTAATTCCCTGCCTCCTAAATCATAATAAACCGTATGCCTTTAGTAGGGAACAATTTTGTGCTCCCTGTCTGCCCTGGCTCCGTGGCAACCCTGGCATGTCCTGCCCAAGCACTGGACCTTCACCCCCTCATGCAGACAGTGACGGTTCTGGTGCTGATCCCGGGTCACTTTGAAGATGAGGTAAGTAGCACCTTTAATAAGCTAAGTGGCTCTGGAGATGTAAATTATAATCTTTAGACTCTACTAATTCAGTGTTTAAGTTAATTCAGAGGTGAACCAAGCCTCACTCGGAATGTGTTCGGCAAAGCTGTCTCAAAAGCCACGACCCTCCTGCCACTGCGAAGGTTCCCCTTAACCCAGACCAGAGAATGGGGAGGCACAATTGACACCAAATCTTTAGAAGCCATCTCCAGACATAACTGGCTAATGATAGATGATCCTTGCCTGGTACGGCTCTCATGGCCTGACTTGGTTTGTAATAATGAGGTTCTTTGCTTAAAAAGTAACAATTTAGATTTATCGTGGAACTGCAGCCTTTGCAACAGACACACACACACACACACACACTCATATGCACGCAGCACACTTCCACTCACCCAGGTGGCTGAGGGGGCCTGGAAAAGCCCTGGGCTCAGCTGAGCAGGCCTCTATCGGTGGCAGTTCTCACTCGGAAACCCCAGCCTGCCCCTCTCCTCCTCCAGGCCCCTCAGTCTTGTCCGGACAGTACCTGGTCCGGGTGAATCTGAGGGAGGGACACAGGAAAGAAGGGACATGATGACAAGTGCCATGACAAGCATGCTGAGCCCCAGGTCAGAGTCGGATGAGGCTGGCACCCTACTTCCCCTGTGGGCAGCATGGACGCCCCAGGCCACTCAGGCCCTGCACCTTGCTCTTGCAAGACACCCAGGAAAGGAAGCTGTGCTTGGGTGATTCCACTCAGGTCCCCACTCATCCCAGCCCGGATGGTGCCCCATCCTCTCTCCTCCCAGGGAGAGGGCCTCAGAATGAGCCCGTTGCCCACCTCACCCCTGCTGCTGGCCCTCAGGTCCCCCCAGCAGATGGCACCAACACTGGTGCACCCAGACGTGCTGCCAAGCCTGCTGAGCTAGGTCCACTCCTCATGTTCACATCAGGTTAGTGATAAAGTAACCAGCCTCACCCTAAGACAGAAATCAGGGGGTGGCAGCAACTGCCACTCTCTGTCCTGTCCCTGGGATACATGACCAGGACTGAGAACTGAACGCCTGCTTGTGTTGATTTTGATTCTCTCTCCTTTGCTCCTGCTCTGGTTTTCTCACTCTCTCGTGATCAAGTGTAACTGTCCACTTGATTGGTTTAGGAGCTACCCACAGGAGTGGTAAACTCTACCTCTAAGTATGTCTGGGGGTCATGCAGGTGCAACCATTGTAATATTCCTGCTGCCTGGTCCTTCCCTCTCTAGCTCTGTTTCTCTGCTCTGGTTCTGGGCCAGCATGAACTGAGCCCTTTTACTGCACTGTGGCTTTCCTGCACGCCGTTTCTGCCTTGGAGCCAGGCAAGCGTGGACTGAACCCTCCGACACCGTGAGCCAAATTAAAGCTCTCTGCCTTTAACTTCTGGTATTGATCCCAGCAAGCTGATTAGTGCAATCTCTCTAATGTCTCTCTCTCTCTGTCTGTCTCTCTGTCTCTGTCTGACTGTCTCTCTGTCTCTGTTTCTCTCTGTCTCTGCCTCTCTCTCTCTCTCTCTCTCTCTCTCCCAGTCACTGATATCTCTCTGTCTCTCACAGAACAACTCCAAATGCTTCATGAGTTTCAAGTATCTTCAGACCCCTTCACAGGAGCGACTTTGCTCTACCCCACCCCCACCATGGACAGAGATCAAGATGCCAAGGTGCTTCCCCTGGCATCAGACTCCCTGAACAGCACCCACCCACACTGGGCTTCCCTGGCCTCCCCTGCGGTACCAGCAAGCTCAATTACCCACCTCTTTATGGGGACTGTGCCTCTGCATGGTCACCCTGTGCCCTCTCCCCAGAAAGGCGCTCTCCCTCCTCACTCACCAGGCCAATTTCTGTCCACTCCTAATGCTTTCTTCTCTAGTATCATTTCCTACAGGAATACTTTTTGTTTTAACAACTTTGTTGTCCTAAATACTTATGCTTGCAGGTATGCAAACATAAGCATTCCATTGTTAAAACATTTTTATAAAACCTAGAAACAGTAAAATTGCTCACCATTTGTGGGCTAATGGGAAGAAAAATATGCACAGTGCCCACATGTAGGGGGACAGCTTGCAGCCACTATAAGGGAAGTAAAGGATGGTTACATAGTACTTACAGCATCAGTTAAACTCAAATTAAAAAGCAATCCCACAAAAGCAAAAGCAAAAGCAAAATGAAGCAAAGAATTTAATTGCATACCAGTTGGTGTTTAGCCCTAAAAGGAAAATTATTTCACCTTTCAAATTATTTAATGCGGCCCCTCTGCTCTACTTCTCCCCTCCCCTCTAAGTTACAGCAGACTCGGTATATCTGAAATATTTACCAATAATTCCTGAAGACAGTGAAGTAGACAAGGTTCAAATTGTCCTGGTTAGATACCAACTAAAGACAAAAAATAACAAATTAGTCCGGTTTCAGAAATCCTATTTAGTAACCTCTATTATTGTCACTTTGAAGCAATTACAACACATAAGATAAAGCAAATATGTAATTACATTAATATCATTAGAAAAACAGGTCATTGGCATAAGCGGGGGAAAAAACAAATATAAAAGTAAAGATACTAAATAGTAAAAGCTAAACACCTACAAACCTGCATGTGAATTGGAGAGGCCATTGTAAAGGCATGACATATTTCCCTTAGAGATACCCACTTCCGGTTCTGCCCTGACTGGTCTAAAATTAATGGTCAATACAATGGCAAGACTTCGGGCCTCAGAGGGCCACCCCAGCTTCCTGACTTCCTGTCACAGCAAGGAGGGACACGGGAAACGGCTGTCAGGGGACACAGCAGCAGGGTCAGTACCCTCTCCAGCCAACTATTGGGTGACTTGAACATGAACTTAGAAGTAGCAGGTGGTAAGAGGAAGGTAACACACGTCAAGTGTCTTCCAACGTGAGTGGACAGGTGCGCGGTGGCAGGGTGGGTAGGAGCAGCTTTTGTCCACAAGGTTCTTTTGCCTTCACACTCCTGCCTTGGAGCTGCTCAACCATGGACTGAACTTCATGAGACAAAGCTCCTTAAACTGCCGGCGTTAGTGCAGCCATGAGATCCTAGCTAAGTGTACTATGGCGTGGGTTAGTTAGAGGGAGTGGGTCACAGGGGCATGGCTTTCAAGGGCATCTCTTTCACCCTGGCTCTGCCTGGGCTCTCAGCTTCCTGGCTACCATAGATAGAGCAGTTTCGCTCCCCCTTGCCTTCCCCTCATGCCATTTCTGCCTTGGAGCAAGCTTACCATTGACTAAACCTCTGAAAACGTGAGCCAAATCAGCCTCTCCTCCTTTAGGTTGTGAGCATTCCGTATGTTGCCCTAGCCACAAAAAAGTGAGTAATTCATACACAGAAGAGATACATGTGCTATGGATGCATGGAAAATCTCAACATATTAGAGTTGTATGTTAGCAGTTGTTGCTTCTAAAGCAGGGGTGAGGGGAAAGGTGATCAGTTTTCGCATGTACCTTTCCGCTCTATTTGTAATATTTCCATAACAGGGAATCATTTCATAATTTAAAATGAATTTATATCTCAAAATAATGATCATGTTGTAGAAAGTACAAAGCATAGAATCTCCCACTAGGAGAGCGATGAAGGAAATCAAAATGGAAGCAGACAGCTCACCACTGACTCAGCCGCTTAAAGGGTGGCGTGGATCTTGCTTTCTGGTCACTGAACAATGTCAGCGAAGATGCAAACAAAGAGACACATTGCAAAATGGCCTGGCTCTCCCGGTCCCACCCTTACATGCATCTGAACCTGTAGCCGGAAACCGATTGTGTCCAGGCAGAGTGCTTTTGAGTGACAGTTCTTTTCTTCTTTGTTTCTTCTTTGTTTTTGCCTGTGTTTTCAAAAATGTACTCCATGCATACAAGTGAGGTGTTAAATTAAAAAAAATAAAGCTCATCAAATTCTGCTGGTGTATCTTTTCCCTCACTCCCTAAGAATACAAATGAGCTCCAAGACTCAATCCCCTGTGCCGTGCTTGGCAGAATTAGAGCTTGGCAAATGATTGCTGGTCTGAACTGGAATGGTTTGTCCAAATTAGTGAGGTTTGGACATTTCCAAAGTCTGACAGACACATGGCATGTTCCTAATGAACTGAGCCCAGCTGCTTCTCTTATAGAAGCGCACGGCTCCTGCCAGCCAGCCCTTCCGTGCTAAACTCTGCATGGAGGGATTCTGCTGCACTTGGAGATAAAGCACTGCAGAGTCAGAGTGGACGTGGAACATGAGTATCTGAGTTACTTTTATCTCATTGCTGAGACAAAATACCTGACACCCAGATTTTAAAGGGAAAAAGGTTAGAGGTTGCCACTGGCTCCGTGGCAGGGTGGCACAGCAGACAAGCATCGCAAAGGAGAAACAGTTTGTGGCAGGCAGAAGGTAGCAAAGCAAGAAAGGATGACCATATCTGTTTCCAGACCTTATGTCTTATCCAGCTCTTTCCACCCCTGACATGTGACTCAAGGCAGGTAGCGCTCACCCTTAATCCAGGGCCCTTGGTCCTGGCCCTGCACCATGAATCGATTCCACGGTCACACACTCTAGATGCAGCCACCTCTGACAAAGCCCCACTGATGACAACATGTGGTTTTGGGGAGGGGGCATCTAGACACAGCCCATAACAATGGAGCAAGCATAGTAAGGAGAAAAACTCCTCCTGAGGCAGAAACAGAAAGAGTGAGCCTCTGGGAGACCCATGGAGCTGACCCATGGAGCAGTGCCAGTTTGGGTTGCTGGTCTACCAAGACAGATGCATATCAGGCAGCTGGCAAAACTGACAGCAATGTCACACGTAAGTGGTACTTCAAGCTTCTTGCCTCCTAGGCTTATCATACTAATCACTGCATATTTGTGTTTTTAAAACAAAGGAAAGCTCTCTCATGGCCCTAGAGGCCAGAAGTCTGAGCCCTAGGTGTGGGCAGGGCCATGCTCCATCTAAAGGATACAAAGGAGGAATCATTCCTTGACTCTTCAGCCCCTGGAGACTCCAAGTGTCCCTTGGCTTGTGGCAGCACCAGCCCTATCTGTGCCTCTGTTGTCACACGGCTTTGTGTCTTTTACAAGAACAATCTTGTTGGATTTGGGGTTCATCCTAATTCCAGTGTGAGCTTATCTAACTGTATCCTAAGCACTCTCTTTGCTGACACCCTCACGTGGTGGCTTTGAGGACACTACTCAATCCATCTCATCAGGCCACATACCATGGATATCCTGTGTGCCCCACCAAGATGCCCAGGCATTGGCTGAGCACAGGTGTCCTGGAGTGCAAGCATGAGAAGCAATAGCTCGTGGGTGTGGAGTCACAGAGAGTGACAGGGGCAGGAGAGAGGTAGAGCAGATATGGCCCGTGTGCTGGGCCAGCGCTGTTGGAGTGGAGCTCGAGGGACACCCAGCCTCCATGCTGAGGGTGGTTTAGGATGGACACTGGGTTCAGAGTCCGCCTGGAGGACACCACCTGAGGGTCTGCTCCAAACCAGCAGCAAGCCCCAGATTAGCCTGGCCGATGTGCATCTGTGCTCTGCAGCTTTGCAGTGAAGGAATCCTGGGAAAAGACTCTCAACTCCTGGGCCTCGGTTTCCTCGGTGGTCAAAATAAAGACAAACCTGACCTCAGCCTCCTTCTAGTGCTCTTGTAAGTACTGAATGATGGAACTTTGGAAATCTTGCAAATGTACATCACTAATCAAACGCAATGAGGCTTCCTGCTAATTATTATGCTTTATGCTCCTCCAGGACAGGAGTGGACCGTTCATTTAATCAGAAAACTGTAAATCATAACCAGCTAATGTGGTGTTTGAAGGATGCTTGAGGCTCGCAGTGACTGTGCCAGTCTGCACTGAGGGAATACTAAGAGAGCAAAAGGGGCTCACTGGGGGGTCGCTGCAGGGCACAGCCTCTGTCCCACAGCACGCGGAAGAAGATGCTCTAAGGGGGCAGCATCATGGAGAGGCTCCTGGAGGGCACACCCACAGCCATAGCTGGACCCCTGAGATGTGGTCACTGTGGCCAGTCCCTGCCCAGATCCCTCTCCGCCCCCTTCCCAGCCTTGACTGAGGACCACCCCAGGGGCTGCCCAGGGCCATTCACCTTGAGATGCTTACAAACAAGCTCAACTGGTAGGTTGGTGTCAATACTTCCTGTTTCCCTCTGTGCATTTCAGCAATCACAAGGTGTTACTGATTGGCAAATTCAAATGCATATTGTCCTTAATTTGAGGTTAATTGTATATAACATTTCAAAGGAGGTAATCTCATTAATTTTGATTTGCTTCTCACAGTATTAAAGCACGCCGTGGAAGACTGCCTCTATTAAAGTACAGCACGGGTGGGGGAATCGGCTTCTCAGCATTGTGACGTGCATTTTATTAGCTGTGGTGAGCCAAGAAGGGTGCTGATCAGCCAGGCCCGGAGGCACAGTGTGCAACCCTGAGGCCCAGAGGCACAGTGTGCAACCCTGAGGCCCCAGCGCCTGCACTGAGCACCCCGTCCTGGGACAGGGGCACCCTGGAAGTTCTGCACACATTTGCTGGGAGAATAAGGAGATGGGTGAGGCCCGTATGAGGAGCTGCAGGGCTCTTCCAAGTGAAATTAGAGCAGAGGGCGTGCTTACCTGCTGGGCACTGCAGGGGGAGCCACAGTCACCTTCAACAGGTGCACGGGCAGATGGGAGGGCGAGCGCGGGTGGCCATGCCAGGCACCCGCAGAGAGCCGGCAGGCCCCTCCCACCCTTATGTACAGATGCTGGTGTGGTCCAGCAGTGGAATCTAGGTGTGGCAGGGGGGCTTCCTTCCGAGCTGTCACCACAGACATGGCTGTAGGACAGGGGAGGGGACAGTGTCAGCCAAGGCCACAGAGAACTGGGCATCAATCAGGAAGGGTGAGCAACTGGACACAAGGCAGGGCCAGACCTCACCTGGCCTGGGGCTGTGAGCTGTGTCCACAGCTCCATCTTCAGAGTCACAGGAGGCCCTGCTCCCTGAGTCCCTGAGGGTCCCCTGAGCTCATGCTCCTGTTGGGGTACCCTGCCAGCTACAGGGGAGCCAGCCACACATCAAAAAGTTCCAAACGGCATCAAATGGAACAGCTCAGACAAGGCAGCACCATACTTTCCTGGAAAGTGTGGCCAATCCCCGTTCAGGCCATGCTACCCACTCTGCACTAGAGCAGCGGTCTCCAGCAGAGGAACTGGGACAGATGTGAGAAGACAGAGGGGACATGTGTCCCTCGCACACCCAGCTTCCCTGGATCCCAGCTCCCCCAGGCATAGAGGATAGATGATTGGGTGCTGGCAGGGCCCAGCTCAGGGAGCAAGGAACCCAAGGAGCAAAGCCCAGCCCTGTCTGGAGAACCTGGTCACACAGAGGGTCACACAGACCCTCGTCCTTGGTCAGCAGATGGGCGCGCGGGTGGGAGGGGTTGAGCAGCTACTCCTGCAGGGAGCTGCAGAGGCTTGGAGAGGAACAGAGATGTGCTCCCTACAAGTGGCCGGCCCTGAAGTTCCTTCTCGGTCTGCCATAGGAAAGGACCCCAGGGCTGCTGCCAGCCTAGGATAGTCTGGCCTCTGGGGCACCTGAGGCTAGACAATGCTTCCCTAGGCATAAGCTGGCCTGTTGGAGTTCTTCATGCTGGAGACACATGGAGGGAGGGGACTGTCCCCAGTAGGGGACCTGCCCTGCTCCATCAGTGAGTACTTTGGCCCTGGCCAGTCCTCTCTCATGATAGATGGCAAAGATTTTCTCTCCTGTAACCTGGTGAATTCTGCTGCCCATGAATCCAGGAGTCCCCTGAGGAAGCCACTGGTGCTGGGCTCAGGCAGGAGACCCATCGGCCCAACCTAGCACCTGGGGAAGAGGCCAAGAGAGGAGAGGCCCCACAGTCTCTGACAGCCCAGAGGGGACACAGGTCTTCACCCAAAGGTGAGGATTCGAGTCTTGGAGGAGGCGGTCATGGGCCATACCCAGAACTGTTGAGTCCACCTCATCCACACCCACCTACTGTGAGAGTGACAACACTTGTGGCCAGGCAGGGACTCCAAGTGTTTTCAGTAGCCACTGGGAGTTGCAGTTTAGATTCAGAATATTCCCCACCAGTCTTGTGCTCAGAGGTGAAGCTTTGGGAAGGTGATTGGAGCGTGAGGGCGCCATGATCACCAGGGAATGAGTTTATGGCTGAAGGCAGTGTTAGGAAGGTTAATTGTAGGGCATTGTAGGCTGATGTGTGTTTTTGGAGGGCCTCGCTCCCTCCTTGGGTCCTCTCTTCCTTCTCTGCTTCCTGGACACCATTATCTGAACAACTTTCCTCCAGCCAGCCCTTCTCCCATGCTGTTTGTGCCTTGGAGTCAGCCAGCCATGGACTGCATGCCCTGAAACCATGAGCAAAGTAAACCTCTCTCCATTTAAATTGAGTGTCAGCATTGGGTCCAGTGACAGGAAAGTTCATACAGTTCGGAAAGCGACTTTTTCTCCTGTTGTTTTAAAGTCACATCACTTGGGCTTGCTGATTTAAAGAGCTGCGGGGAGAGGTCCAGGACTGCTCCATGCCAGTCTCTGGTTTTATTGTTGGTCACCTTATCTGTAAAAAAAAATTCTGAGCAGTGGTCTGAGTTTCTAATGTGGGCACCTTGGCTTCATGACGGATGTCAGGACTCTCTCCCCAAGGAAGAAGGGAAGGAATGAGGTCCGGGATGCTGGTCCCAGGCACACATACTGAGAATTTACTATGTGCAGAACACCCCATGTTTTCCTTTTCTCTGTTTTGTGGAGAGGTAGGTCTCGCTATGGACTCCAGGCTGGTCTGGGACTCAAGCAACACTCCATCCTCAGCCTGCTGAGCAGGTGAGTCTACATGTACTCACCACACCCCAGGCTGAATTTTCAGTCTTCATGGCGACCTGGAAGTGCAGCCCTGCTGACCTCAGGCTCTGGATAGCAGTAGTGAGGGCCGGGCTCCCCGGCATAGGTCATCCCCAAATAAGCTGTGAAACCAGGATCAGTGCCCACTGGAGGATGACCACCAGCCCCTCCTCTTGTCTCCTGAAGCTTCAGGCCCTGCCCATACTGGTGCAGGTGGGCCTTGTGTCTCCCCATCCCTCCAGGAGTCACTACTAGTTGGAGTCACTCCTGAGGGCGACCTGGCTACTCAGCCCTGGCCACAGCAGAAGGGAGCCGGCAGACTGAGGTGCAGGGCAGGGACTCCACAGGGCAAGGGACCTGGCCCAGTGGCCTCCAAGCTCTTCTCCAGAGAGCAAACCCAGCCATGAATCCAGCCAGCTCCTGTGGCCCCAGGAAGACAGATCAGAGTTGAAAATTAAGCACCAATCAGGTTATCTGATGTGGGGATGCATTTGCGACAATAGAACTAAATCATGTATTGATCTCAAAGGAGAGAAACTGCTTTTCTCTGTGTGTGTGTGTGTGTGTGTGTGTTAAGATGCCAGCTACTCTCTGCCCCAGCCAAAAGGAAAAGCACCAAGCCACGGAGATCCCAGCCACAGACCGTGTGAGGTAGGGGTCCGCAGTCTCCACATGACAGCATCAGTGACTGGTTCCTTTTCTGCATTTTCCTGTTTGCCTGGCTCTGCAGGACCCGGAGGACTCCAGGGGGGTGGGCATCACCCAGGGGCCTCCCCAGCAGCTCTTGGGAACTTGGTGGTAGCTATGTCCTTCTGGCTGCTGCCACCAATGCTGTGGAGGGGGAGCCTGTAAACACGACGTTTACCTGACAGCCCAAGTCCAGGCCAGCCTGTCAGAGCCCTGCCTCGTAGGTGGCAGTGTCCTTCCCATGCTCCTGGTGAGGGGCAGGACTCTCTCTGTCCTCACCGCGGGGCCCCTCCCTGTGACCTCCACACTTCATGCCACCACCTCTGGGATGAGGGGTCCAGCACAGGACACCCGGGGACATGGATATTCAGGCAGCACCACAGGGGCCGTTCCACTCCTCCTGCAGCTTCCTGATGTCTCAGCTGAGGGCAGAGGGTGAGTGTCCACCAGGTGGGTGTGGGCTGGAGGGGTCCAACCCGGGGACGGCATGAGCGAATGGACAGCTCGGGGACGAGCTGGAGGGGAAGGTGTCGCATTGAGAAGGGGGTGGAGGGACGGCTCGGAGCCAGAGGGCAGCCCTGTCACCCATCACGGGGCTCTACACGTGACCGTGTGTATCAGTGAGTTGTGCAAGAGCCACAGGAGAGAGAGCTGGTACCAAGGGACAAGGGTCAGGGCTCACCTGGCCTTCTGGGTAGGAAGAAAGGGGAGCCATGTGCAAGAGTGAGCCTCAGACGGAGCCCAGCAGCATCCGCACAGCCCTGCCCAGGCACCTCCCGCAGAGGACTCGGCCTAAGCGAAGGGAGGTGCTGTCCCCACGGGGCCGGGCCAGGTGGGAAGGCAGAGCCAGGGTGCACCCAGGCTGCAGGGGCGGGGCTCTCCCAAAGCCACCGGTCCCCAAAGGATGTGCCTTAACCTCAGGATGCGAAAGCAGGACCAGAACAGGCAGGTGACGCAAGAGGTGAAATTTCAGTCCAAAGGGGAAAGGGAGGGATTATTTCAATCAATATAATTAGTCTAATTAACCACTCGCAAAAACACAGACAGGTCAATCTCTCACCCTGACACCAAAACAAACCCCCAATGAATAGAAGGTTTGGAATATTTTTCAAAGCTTAATCTGTAAGGTAATATTTACTTTTATAATGTAAAGCAATCATATTTTTTACAACTCTCAGTGAGGAAAGTATTTTGGTTCCTTTCAACACCAGAGTCTTAAAATAGCACAGGAGGGACCCAGCTGCTTGACAATAAAATCCACGTCAGGAAGAGAGACATTGACAACGCTGAGAGACAGAGAAACAGATGGGCAAAGGGTTCATGTTTCTCCTCCTGGAAGAGCTTTCCCGAGTCATTTGTAACGAAAGAAAAATTCTTCTGTGGAAACAATAAAAGAGGCATCAATTTGAATATAATAAGGTTATGGGGAAGACGAAGTATTATCAAGAAAAGGGTGAGTGCAGCATTTGAAGGTAAGAAGAAATGTGATAATGGGTAGCTTTCATACAGTTCAGTCAACAAGCGTTTTACTTATTTGCCAAGAATCAGGAAAATGCCTCTTTCTGAGCTGGATGTGGTGGCGCCCACCTGTCATCCTAGCACGCGGGAGGCTGAGGCAGGAGGAGCACTGTGAGTTTGAGGCCAGCCTGGGCTACAAAGTGAGTTCAAGGTTCAAGGCCGGCCTGAACTGCACAGCAAGATCCCGTCTCAAAAACAAAAAAATCCTCTATGCATTTTTAACAGACTCATTTTATGGTAAAAGTATAATTATACCTAAATTTCTTTTACTTAATGGCAATGGTCAAGAGCCAGGAGGGGACGTTGAGGTGGACAGTCCAGGGCAGTGAGCCCACTCTTCCCACTCGTCCAACACAGCAACTCCATGCAAATCGGCAGTGGCTGCTGGGCTTCCAGGATGCCTCTGGTCCCTTTGTCCAGTGTCCACAGAGGCTACTACCCGACCCTCACTCCCTGCTGCAGGACCCGTGGCTTCCACCTGCCAGCCCCCTCCCAACCCACTCCAGGGGTCCCTGCAGGAAGCCATGGCCTGGCAGCTCTCGAGAACCCCGGGGTCCGTGCCTGCCCTGGGTGGCCCCGGTGAGATCACAGCATGTCCTCCATGTCCTGGCAAAGGCCCTGCCAGGAGTCTCTGCCCATGGAGGCTGCAGCGGTGACAGAGGCTTCGATGCTTTCCTTAAGCTCAGATGTGGCAGGACCCCACGGGGACCGTTCCTGCCAATATCCTAGATTTAACGGAGGCCACTCGGGAGCAGTGTACGCCCCTAATTCAGCAGGACAGGGGTCCTCATGATAGGAAACTTGGAGCCAGACCCAGACAGGCACACAGGGAGAATGATGTGCGAAGAAGGAGGCAGAGAGGGGGACACATGTGCAAGCCAAGGGACGCAAGGACTGGCAGCTTACAGCGGAAGCTGGAGAGAGCAGACCCCAACTCGCAGACAGAGCAGCCTCGTCCACACCTCTGCCTCACAGAGCAGCCTCGTCCACACCTCTGCCTCAACTTCCGGCCTCGGGAATTATGCCTCTGCTGTTTGAGCTGCCCGGGTAGCAGTGTGGCTTCGTAGAAGCCAGGTCGGAGCCCCATTTCATGACACAGAGAAGCTCAGAACGGGGAGCAGCACAGCTCCCCTGGGGGGACCCAAGACACCAGGTACCCTTCCCACAGGAGAGGGCTCTGCCCCTGCCCGGCACCCCAACACACAGCACCCCAACATGCAGCTCTGGCCTCCCACTGCAGGCGTGGGGGCAAGCAGGTCCCAGTGAGCAAAGCATAGACAGGGGACCTTGGAGCAGCTTTCACAATTTTGAAAGCCAGGAGCTCTGAAAACCATAACCATAACCAGAGCTCTTGGGCATTGCAAGATTCTTTACATATGCTGGGTGTTTTCTCCCTGGCCTGCCTCGAGAAGATGGCCCTGTCCACTTCTCTCTCCTTCCACCTCTGACCGCATTGAAAAAGAAAGATCCAAACTTCAGCCACCTCCGTCTTCTCCTTCAGCTCCAGCAGACACTGAGCTTGTGGGAAGCTGAACAGAGACCTGCCCGGGGACCTCATTACATCAGCTGCTTTTAGAGATGACGAAGGGACAGTTAGAGAACCCCAGCACCCAGGAACTTGCCCCAGACTCTTGCCGGTGGACAGAACTGATGATCTCTGCACTCCTAGCCAGTGCTGATTTCAAACGCAGCCCCTGGTCCACCCCTGAAAACCCCAGGCCCCTGGGACCCTGGAGGACGGAGGACACATGGACAGAGGCCTTGTGAGCATGGCAGTGCTGCAGGAAGGCTCCGGGGTGTGTTCCCAAGAGAGAAGGAAGGTGGGGCCATGGTCCGGCCCTCTGCCCTGCTGCATGGTACAGGGCTCTGCAACGTGCTTGGTGGGCTGAGCTGCCTCGCTCTGTGTTCGCACCCCCTGTTTCTTGTGTACCATCCAAGAGTGCTACTGCTGTCCACCTGTCCCAAACGAGGGCCAGCAAAATGCCACCTATCATAATGAAAGTAGAGATCCAGCCCCAAAGGCTGGCACTGAACAGGGCCTCTGGGTACAGGCTGGCCAGTGGCCGTTGTACCTTGGATCTGGCCCCTGCTGGGCTCTGTTCATCTTCTGCCGGCCATGCAGTGACCTCAGGAGATGGCAGGACCCCAGGCCAGCGCAGCCAGGCCCATCCCTGTGCAGAAGATGAGTAAATGCATTTGCATTCATTGTGGTGACCGGCAGACTAGCAATTGTCCCTCCCTCCCCCCCTTTATTCTGACCCTTATATTTATTTGCTCCCTTGAACATCTTTTTTTATTCCTCTTAATTGGATGAAAATTTTCTTCTGTTTCTCTGGACTCTGTGCATTTAATTCTTTTAGAAGCACCACAGTCCCTGCAAATGCACATATTAAATATGTATTTTTCCTGACAATGTGGAGGATGCACGGCTTTCTTCCCCCGCCGACACCCAGCGTGGCAGAACTCACTCCCTACCCCCTTCCTCCTCCCTGCGCCATAGGCTGGTTGTCGTAGCCTGTGTTTTACTTGCAACTTTTCTAGGACACTTACAAACAGAGACAGTAATTTTATGGATGATGCTGAATCTGCTGACCTATTTTTGTCCATTTATTTTGTTTTTATTTCTGTGTGTAGGAATTAAGTGTGCGCACCAGGCTCCCCTTGTCCTTGGCTCCTTGCAGGACAGACGAGGTTTTGCAAAGGTGGTCGTGCGACACATCCCCTCCCCAGGCATCGCATCCCCGCAGGATCCCAGCCATGCGGCCCGGCGGTGCACTTGGTAACTGTGTCACTCGTGGGGCGTGGAAGGGCACTCCAGGCTCCTGAGGCC
The DNA here is from genome assembly GCA_004027455.1 of Hydrochoerus hydrochaeris. Lineage (NCBI taxonomy): Eukaryota > Metazoa > Chordata > Mammalia > Rodentia > Hydrochaeridae > Hydrochoerus > Hydrochoerus hydrochaeris. Next base: position 14,677 of record PVLA01004869.1, read on the forward strand.
GGTCTCCCAAGGCAAACCAGCCCCCCCGTCTTGCTGATGTGCAATCATGCCCTGAGAGCCCCAATATCCACCTGTAAGACTCTGGTCAGTGTGGGGTCACTGAGCTGGAGGCCACCTGGAGAGGCTAGCCCCACAGGGCCAGTCCTAGTGGCCTCCCAGATGATGCCCCAAGCACTGAGGTCATATGTTCCCCACCGTCCCCTCTGGCCTAAGACTCACAAACTCAGCTGTTCACAGATGTCACCTGGAAGCCCCTCTCCTCTGGGAGGACCAACAGCCCTCTGTGGCCCTCATTACTTCGGTCCTTGATCAGTCATCTTCACAGATGTGCAGCCACCTGTATGACCCCTCCAGAGCAAGGCCAGGACTTTCAGCAACTGACACCAGCACCACCCCGGGAGTCCCGGAGCCCTCCCAACACATAGCCCTCTGTAGGCGATGCAGTGTCCAGAGCGACTCATCACAGCCCTCGGCCTCTCTTTCAGTGGTCTTCAAGCTCATGACACAGTGGCATGCAATGTGGAGCCCGCAGGACCTTTTTCCCTTCACCGTAACACTGAGATTCGCCCGCACAGCCGCGCACCCGAGCTCATTGGTTCTGGATGCCGCGTGGTCCCCATCTCCGGAGAGATCTGGGTTTATCAGCTCTCTTTCCAGTGGCTGGGCATGTGGGCTCTTTCCAGCCTTGCAGTCGCACACACGAGTAGATGTCAGTCTCCCCCATCACGCCGTAGAGAAGATGCCCTGGCCCCACCCCGAGGGGTGGAGTTTGCAGGCTGCGCCGCACACGAATGCCCGCCCTGGTAGGTGCGTCCTCTCTCTGCGCGTGTCCTGTTCGAAAACACTTGATTCTTGGTTAGATGCATCCAGTCTATGAGAAACATCTCCTAATGTAAAAATTGCTTTTTCATTTTTTTAAAGGGACTAACTGCAAACCACGTCCACCATCTCAATGTCGGCACAGCGATCGGTCTTCTCTTCCCGGCTCTGCTGGGGGAGTCAGCCCAGGCCCCAGCGAAGGCCTGGACTTGCAAATGGTCTGTGGGGTGCCAACCTGGGGGTTCACCTGAAATGCATTCAGTGAAGAAGAATTGATCTGGGCTGAGTAAAAAATAGAGAATTTGGGGCCAGAAATTTAGCTCAGCAGCACAAGTGCCTGCCCTGCAAGCACAAAGTTGTATGTTCAACCCCTGGTACCAAAAAATAATAAAAATAAAATAAAATAAAATAAAATAGTTACAATGGTAATTTTAAAATAAATAAATAAAAATTAGAAAATATAGGTAATTTGCATAAATAATAAAACTTTATGCTATTATGACATTTCTTACACTACTGATATTGTACATACAATTATAACATTATTAAGAGCAAACTATGATGTATTTTTTATTTCCTATACTATAAGCTGCTAAACAATTCTTTTAGTGTGTGAGATTATTTTATAAACTAGCACAAGCCCACATTTAACACTTAAATAAGAAAACCTGCGTGTCTGTGTAGTAACGATGAACACCTATCTTCACGGCATTCCTACATGCAGGCAGCTTGAAGGGAGTTGTGGATAATCCCTGTGCTTTTCTGGCCAAGGTGCACAAGCGCATGGCACACCTGACGCACACACATTTCAATGCCTTTGACCAAGTCCAGTGGACATTGTCAGTGGAGCCTGCGGGGTGCAGTGCCCACCCCTGCCCAGCACGCCGGGTCACCCGTGTGGCCCATGCCGCAGTACCACACAGAGGAGTCAAGAAAATCACACCATAATATGGCGAGTGTGCCGTCTTGTGGGCCCGCGCGGTGGCTGCTCAGGGCCACAGGGGGCCCTAGGACTACTCGGGACATACACATGGGACATGTCCTGTGTGTGTTTTTCCTCTGCTCCCTGAGGTGCAGCCACGTGGGGCCAGCGCTGGTCTGTCCCTCCTCCGCGTTTATGGCTTGGAGCCTCCTCTGCACTCGCATTCTTGGGCTTCACGTTGTTAGGAAGTAAAATCGAGGTTACAACAGGTGGGCACAGTGATTCCACCATAACGGAGAGGGCCACCAGGGGACCAAGGGGAGAGAGAGGACACGAGAGGTGACTGAAGTATCTGGTGACTGCTTGCATTTTAAAAACTGCTGCAGCACAGGGCAGTGCCCCATGCGTGGCCTCGGAATCGTCCCTCGCTCGGAATGCGCTCAGCCCACCATTTTTGCCACGTTCTGCAGCGGCTCTGGAGCCCCCTTTCCTGCGTGTCTCTAGCTGTGCTGTCCTGGCTGCCTCAAAGTCCCGAAGAGACTCAAAACGCCTCCCTTTCACGGTCACTGCGACACTGAGGGACAGCCAGACCTTGCGGGGAGCGAGATCGTGTGACCCAGGTGGCAAGGACACAGCATCACGGCTTTATGAGTCTGTCTTTCTCCGAGCTGTTACGTGACAGCAGCACACAGCACATGTTTGATCAAATCTCATAAAAACAACCAGGAAAGGGGTCTTTCAGAACTGCTTCAGAAAGTGGGGACATGACAGGATTTTTATGGGGTTTGTGCCAGTCTGTCTTGTCCTGTAATAAGCTTTTTAAACATTTAAACATAAATTTCAATCACGTCTTATAGCATGGATTCACTGGATGAAGCAATGATTCACATGATTCACACCCTGGGAGGACACAGGAGACCGCAGGAGACACGGCCGCGCTCCTCAGACGTGCTGTATTTTAATTTTATAAATTGTTTATTCCTGAATTCTTCTATTCAATATTTCCAGACTGTGGTTTTCACTACCAGTGGAAAGCAGCCCTGCAAATAAGATGGGTCTCCTACAGAATCACAGGGTTTTAATTGTGTAAGAGATTATTCTTGACCCCAAATTCTAAAAAAAAAATCCACTTACACTGCATACTAAGTGTCAAAGATTTATGTCTGAAATTGCAGTTCTTAATTCATCTGTAATGACTTGTGCACAATGTACAATACAAGGACACACTTTAGCCCTATTTACAGCAACTGTTTAAACAAATCCACTCAGCAGCCGTTGTTCCTTTACCCTCCCGGCCATGCGTGCGTCTCCCTGTACTGTCGCAGTTCCTTCCTCTGGGCTCTGAATTCCTCTCCATTGCTCACTCCGCCCCACCACGACGGCTAAATCCCTACCAGCTCACGATAAAACGGGTTCAGATCCCAGGCGAGTCCCCCCGTTCTTCTTCAGAGGTATCTTGGGCCCACCCGTTCCTTCTCTTCCATGTGACATTTAGGGTCATCACTAAAGTACCACTACAGCTCCAATGAGGACTACGACCGGAAATGAATCGAATCTTGTGATCCAAGCGGGAAGAACTCTTGTCCCTGCCACCTGGAGTCTCCCTGCGCTGCCCAGCACGCGCGAGGCCGTCTTTGGGGAGTGCTCTGTATCATCTCCCCACAGGGCCCTACCTGCGGCGCTGTACTTACTCACAGACGCCTGACACCCACACACTCTGCAGATGGAGTCTTCTCTCCACTCTGCATTTTATCTATAATCGTGTGCTTGTCATTCGCTCAGCTTCTGCTGATGGTATATGGATTCTTTGCGAGCCCCGGGTAATCAGGGCGCCTCTGAGTGATAAGAGCTGCACTGTCCTGCTGCTGCTGTCTCTTGGCTTTCTCTGATGTCAGGGCAGCAGCCAGGGAATCTCACATCATGCTGAGGAGAAGAGGGAATGCCAGACAGGCCCCCCTCCACTGAAGCTAAAGAATGCTTCCGGCACCCAGGGCGGGACAGCTCACACCAGCACTCCAGGAGGCTGAGGCAAGAGGGTCACAAGTTTGAGTCCAGCCTGGGAAACTTAACAACTTAGTGAGTATCTAGCTTAAAAAAAATAGAGGAAATGTATCTCAGTGTAAAGGCTTTGGGTTCAGTACACAGGATTGGGGGGTGGGGGGAAGAACAGTTCCCCAAACTTTCCCACTTTCTTGTGATGTTTACCTGGGGGTGAGATGCCCTCTTGTAGATAAAGAAAATCCTTGATTTCTGATTCCCCAAGTCTTTAAAATGAATGGCTCAGGGCATCCAGATGGAGGGAAGACCCGGGCGTCTCCAAGCCTGGGAAGCAGACAGGCAGAAAACAGGCACCGGGATGAAAAGGAAAGGGCTCAAGAATCAAGAAACAGAGAAAGAGAAAGCGGGGAAACGTAGTGCAGAGAAGGGAGCAGGTGGCAGTGCCACCCCAGCCCCAGGAGGGGGACCTGGCTCTGCAAGCACAAGGTGACCTGGGGAAGGTCACAGTCCTAGGGACAAACAGCAGACCAGCAGTGCCAACCTCAGGAGAGCCCATGGCCCCGGGCCGGTTGTCCCCCATGGCGGGGTCCACTCTCCCACAGCAGATCTGTGCTGAGGAGAAACTGCTGCAGCACGTCACACGCCTGGGCGTGGTGGCACCAGGGGGCATTGAGAGGAGGGCTGATCCTTTGAGACAGCCTCTCTGGGCAGGAGAAGTCACAGACTCACACCTCAGGTCCCCTGGGGTCACCCTGCCACAATGACCAGGTAGAAGATGGCCACGAGAGGCCTGACCCCTGAGAAGTTAAGCAGTGGGAGCTGGTGGTGGGGAGGACCAGGTCTGGTGTGTGTGGTTTCCCAAGGGGCTGGAGGGATGTAAATTAGCACAGCTAAGTCAGTATGGATGCTTCTCACAAAACCCAAACTAGAGCTGGTGTATTCATCCATTGTACAACTTGGTATATCGAGGGAGGAATTAAAGTCAGAAGACTGAATAGGATGACACGCTTGTCTGTGTTCATGGCCGCACAGTTCACAATCGCCAAGGTAGAGGACCAGCCGAGGAGACCCTCAACGGATGAAGGGTACATGTAGACGACAGAGTGTTATTTAAACATGAACAAGAATAAAATTAGGCCATGTGCAAGAAAATGAACAAAGTTGTTGTTCTACAAGGGAAGTCAGACTCAGAAAGACAAGTGTCACACATTCATCCTAATGTGTGACATCTAAAAAAAGCACAGCATGACAGCAGGAGGGGGACAGATCAGACAAGGGCAGGTGCCCATGGGACAGGAGCGCGTGAGAGAAGAGGGAGGGAGGTGACCAAGCTAGCATGCGCAGGTACAGAGAAGCCACATCGAAGCCCAGCAATTTGTAAAATTAAGAGGCACTAATAATATATTTTTAAAATAACAGAAATGGTTGTTGAGTTTTGCCCAGTGCACTTTCAGTATCTATGGAAAAGACATGGCTCATTTAACCTGGTAATTGAAAAATAACCTTATAAATTTCCCCTACGACACCATGTCGCACACCTAGCAAGGGCCCAGCTTGACGGAGACAGAGTATGTTTGGAACACAAGTGCACCAAACTTTCTAATATTTTATTTAACATTTAAATATGCATGTGAGTGAGACCAAACTGCTGATTTATTCACTTACCTGTAATATCCTCATCTGATTGTCAGACTTCAATAACTATTGTACAATAGAATCAACAGCGCTCTTTTCTTTCTCAATTTTAAAATAATGTGGGCAAGTTTATTTGTTTCTTTTTGCTTTTGTAATAAAAGTTTTAAGTGCTTCAATTTCTCCAATCATTATATGAGTATCTAAGCTTTTTGTTTTTTATACCATTGGTGCTGGTAAACTACAATTTTCTATGAATTTATTCATTTTCTTAAAACCCTCAAAGCTAATCACAAAATTATTGAGGGTATTCTCTTTAATTTCTATTTATCTGTACTTATTTCTTCTTTATTATTAGGAGATGGCTTATTTGTGTGTTTCTTCTTTTGTTAAGTCATACGAAAATTTTGATCCATTAACTTTTTTTTTTTTTCCTCAAAAAAGTGGCCAGACTGTGGGTTTTCAGTACAAATCATTATTTTTCTTTACTGACTTGCACTCTTATTCCTTTCTAACCTACATTTATCATGTTTTTCTCACTTGTTACTACGCACACAAAGGCTTTAGATTTTAGAGTTTTTAAAGTTTTCTAATTCTCTGCTATCGGGCAATAAATTCACTGAGAGACCCACAGAATGCTGTGCAATCATTCAGCAGTAGATACTTCTAACTCTATTGTCATTTCTTTGGCTCACTAGTTATTTAGCAGTCTATGTGGCTGTTCGTTTAGCCATAGAATCCATATAGAAAAATTTGTGAAATCCAAGGCTCACAGCTCAGTTAATCATCATGAAATGAGCACACCCAAGTCACATGCTTGGGTGAAGGAGGAAAGCACTGAGATTGCTCCTTCGCCCCTTCTCCTCGCAGGGGATTCTGTTCCTCCCCAAAGGCAGGAACCACCCGGCTGCCAATCCTATAGGTTAAGCATGACATTTTTAACCATGTGGGATGGAATCACGCAGCCCATTTTCCCATGGTCAAGCATCCTCAAGCACAGACTAAGCGTCATGGCGCATTGTGACTAAGCTGACATGTTTCTGTGGTGGTCTCCTCCTGTTTTCATCCATTCTACTGTCAGTGAACATTTGTGCTTTTCATGTGTCTTCCGGTAACATATTGTTGCTCTTCTGTAGACTACACTTGTAAGACCAGCGATTGCAGTGTGGACTGTGTACAGACAGGATGGCTTGTGCTGAGGACACCCCACAGAAATGGCCAACACTTCTGGCACTTCAGATCCTTGCCTTAATAAGTTTCATCTTTTGCAACTGTAACTACTGCAGAGAGACTGGGATATCACATCACTGTAGTGTAAATGTGTATTTTATCCATCACCTCTCTGTCCTCCTGGGAACCTCAGCCCAGAAGAACCCAGGAACCTGGTCCATTGCTCTACACTGTGCGGCAGACAGCGAGCACAGGATGTACACAGGACTTGGTAACTGGCTCATCCGGATGAACCCAGGGTAAATCCACAATAACAAGGGGAAACACTTGCAAACAAACCCCTAATTTACAATTGGTTCTGTTACACAGCTGTAGGCTTTGCTCCTTTGATCTAAAGTACAAAGTTAATAGTTACAAGTTTGTCAATTTCTAAGCTGTGCTTGCTTCTATCACTGCTAAATTGTACTACTGTAGCTAAGGTGTGATAGCCGTTGGAATCAGTTGTTGTCCCTTGTGTAACAATATTTGAAAGCTCGGGGGATAATAACTTTACCACAGACCTACACCAACAGACTGGGGGCTGAACCAAACAGAAACCAACACTCCACTCTCAACTATGTGGAAGGTAGGATCTTGGGTTATACACAAATCAAGAATCTCCTAAACACAGAAGATATTGTTGAAGAAGAGAATTTGCCTAGATATTGTTACTTGCCACCAAAATTCACAAGGATCATCACAGAAAACAAAAAAGAAGTTTTTGAAATTTTTTTTTGAAACAGAAAAATGTTAAGATGAAGGAGCAAAATGAAATCTGAAACATTCAGCCACCCAGAACAAGTCCAGGAGCCATAAACATAGAATAAATTGGAAAAATTCACCTGAAATTTCTGAAATGATAGCACCTGAAGGAAAAAAACAACAGCATGCGGCTGCAGAGGAAATCAGATCAGAAATAACCTCACAGGTTAGGAAAATGACAACCACAATGAAAGAATTGCTGAGCACATCTGAAGAAGACACAGATAAAAACAATAGAGCAGCATAGGAAAATGATGGAAAATTTAAACGAGCAATATAGTAAAGAATTAGAATACATGAAACAGATTCAGAGATATCCAGGAAATTAAAAATTCCACTGAAAGCTGGCAAAACCACCTGAATGAAACTGAAAATAGACTTTCAGACCTTGAAGAAAAGATTGCATTTAGTGACTACAAAAGGAAAAATCTCTTAAAGATAACAAGGAACCAGGAAATAATTCTACAGTTGCAAGATGATGCAAAGAAAAGCAATATAAGACTAATAGGTGTCAAAGAAAAATCAGGAGTCAACACAAATAAAGACTATTTGTAGAAGTTAAAGCAGAAAATTTCTCAAGCATGGGAAAGGAATCCGACATAAGTGAGATAAGTGAGGCACACAGAGCTCCAATTAGCCAAAACTATAATAAATCTATACCCAGACACATAAAAATCAAGATCCCAGAAATTCAGCACAAGAACAGAATATTAAATGCTGTTAGAGAAAATAAACAGATGATCTGTAGAAGAAAGCCCATCAGAATCATGGCAGAGTTTTCAACACAAACCATCAAGTCAAGAAGAGCTTGGACTGAGGTGTTTTAAGTCATGAAAGAAAACAACTTCTAACCCAGATTGATATGCCCTACAAAACTATCTTTGAAAATTAATGGAGAAATAAGATACTTCCATGACAAAGAACAACTGAAGGAATTCATGGCCACCAAACGAATACTTAAAGATATTCAAGAAAGAGATTTTTTAAATGTCCAAAATTCCCAGAGCAACACCAGAAAGAAACCACCAAGCAGGGATAGCAATTAGAGTGGGAAAACAGCAAACCAACAGCAGGGAGATATCATGACAAAGATAAGCCAATACATATTATTATAACCATTAATGTAAGTGGCCTCAATTCACTAATGAAAAGAAATAGATTAGAAAAATGGATCAAGAAATAAGATCCATCAATATACTGTATACAAGAAACACATTTAACTCAAAAGGAAATTCATGGACTGAAAGTCGAAGAATAGAAAACAATACTCTATTAGACAGGAACCCAGAAGAAGGCAGGGTTAGCTATTCTGTTTGCAGACAATGTGAACTTCAAACCAAGAATGATCAAAAGATATAAAGAAGATCACTACATATTTGTTAGGGGTAAAATTCAAGAGAAAGAGACAAAAATCATAAATACATATGCACAAAATACAGGAGCACCCAACTATATAAGACAAAGATCAATAAACAAAAAAATCAAATAAGCAATAACATAATTGTAACAGGGGACTTTAACACCACATTGTCACAAAGAGATAGATCAGCTAGATGAAAAATCAGCAAAGAAATAACAGAACTAAACCAAACTTGTAAACAAATAGATTTTGTGCATGTTTGCAGAGTATTCCACCCAACATCATCAGATACATATTCTTCTCAGCTGCACACAGGACATTCTCTAAAATATACCATATACTAGCCCATAGGACATGCTTAAGTAAATGCAAAGGAATTGAAATTATTCCATGTATATTATCTGGCCATAGTGCAATAAAATTGGAAATCAGTGTTGAAAGAAACTGCAAAAACTCCATAAACATGAAAATCAAATAACATCTTCCTGAACATTCAATGGGTCACAGATGAAATTAAAGAAGAAATTAAACAATATCTACAATTAAACAAAAATGCAAATACAACTTACAGGAATCTGTGGGATGCAGTAATGCTGAATCTCAAACTACTAGAAAAAGAAGAGTATGTCAAGCCCAAAGCCCATACAAGGGAAGAAGTTATAAAGATCAGAGCAGAAGTTCATGCCATCGAGACTAAGAAAAGAACATAAAGAATTAACAAATGAAAAAATGGTTCATTGAAAGAATAAATAAAGTTGATTAACCCTTAGCCAACCTTGTCAAAAAAAGGAAAGAAAAAACTCAAATTCATGCAAAAAGGAATGAAAAGGGTGAAATCACTACAGATCCTATAGAAATTGAGATCATCAAAACTTACCTCAAAAATCTTTACTCTCACAGAATGAAAAACACAGAAGAAATAGACATATTCCTAGAAACATATGAATTACCAAAGCTGGATCAGGAAGATATAAAAATTCTGAATAACCCAATATCAGTTAATGAAATCAAAAATGTAATTTAAAAATTTCCAGCAAAGAAAAGCCCAGATACTGATGAATTTACAACTGAATTCTATGAGAAATTTAGAAAGATTTAATACTAATACTCTTCAAATTATTCAATGAAATTGAAAGGAAAGAAATTCTCCTTAACTCAGGCAAGTATTACCCCGATAACAAAACCAGAGAAAGACCAAACCAAAAAGGAAAACTACAGAGCAAGCTCCCTAATGTCCATAGATGAAAAAATTTCAGTAAAATACTAGCAAACAGAATGCAGCAGATCATCAAGATTGTACACCGTTATCATCAAGATTCACCCCAGGGATGCAGAGATGGTACAACATACACAAATCAATAAAGGTAGTACACCATATCAATAGAGCCAAAGACAAAAATCATATGATCATCTCAATAGACACAGAAAAAGCTTTCCATAAAGTCAAACATTCATTCATGGTAAAAACCCTAGAGAAAATCAGAATACATTGGTCTTTATCTTAATTTGATAAAAGCCATCTATGACAAACCAACAGCCACAGTATACTAAATGGACAAAAACTGAAGCTTTCAACCTAAAATCAGAAATAAGACAAAGGTGTCCACAATCACTGCTCCTATTCAATATAGTTCAGGAAATATTAGCCAGAGCAATTAGACAAGAGAGAGAAATAAAAGGAATAAGAATACTAAAGTGAAATTAGCATTATTTGCATAGATGACCCCAAAAACTCTACCAAAAGACTTCTAGATTTAATAACAAAATTAGGGGTTGGGAATTTAGCTCAGTGGTGTAAACGTCTGTCTGGCAAGCACAAGGTCATGAGTTCGACACCTGATACAAAAAAAAAAAAATTAGGTAGTGTGGCTGGATACAAAGTCAACACTTGAAAATCAATAGCTTTTTTGTGTACAAACAACAAACTCACTGAGAGAAAAGTTAAGGAAACCACACCCTTCCTAATAACATCCAAAAAAATGAAATACTTAGGAATCTAAAAAAGAAAGTAAAAGATCTATACATTGAAAATCACAGTACACAGAAAAAAGAAATTGAAGAGGATTTTAGAAAATGGAAATATATCCTCTGCTCATAGATATGAAGAATCAACACTGTGAAAATGACCCTGCTCCCAAAACTGTTATACAGATTTAATGCAATCCCAATCAAAATACTATTAGTGTACCTCATAGATCTATAGAAAACATTCCTAAAATTCATCTGAAACCAGAAAAGACCCAGAATAGCAAAGGCAACCCTGGGCAACAAAGATAAGTCAGAATGCATCATACCTGACTTGAAATTATACTAAAAAGCTACTGAGATAAAACCAGCATGCTACTGGCAAAAAAAAAAAAAAAAAAAAGCCAGATCTGAGGATCAATGGAACAGAATAGAAGAGATAGGCACAAATACAAACACACTCAGCCACCTTATCTTTGACAAAGGGGCCACCATGTTCACTGGAAGAAAGCCTCTTTAACAAGTGGTGGTGGAAAAACTCACTTTCCACATACCAAAGACTAAAACTAGACCCATGCCTATCACCATGCACTAAACAAAAGTCAAAATGGATTAAAGATCTAAATATTAAAACAGAAACACTAAATCTCCTGGAAGAGAAAGTAGGTAGAAATTTTGAAGGCATTGGAGTAGCAGAGTTCATGAACAAAACCAAACCACAGGAAATACTTCAAAGAATCAACAACCAGGATCTTTTTATTAAAAAGTTTTTGCACCTCAAAATAAGTCACCAATGGAGTGAAAAGAAAACCCAAGAACTGGGAAAAAATTTTAGCCAACTGTCCCTCAGACAAAGGACTCCTATTGAGAACATATAAAGAATTAAAAACTTAGGCCTCCCCAATTCAAAGGCACAGTCCAAAAATGGACATTTGAGATAAATACGCATTTAATCAGATGAAGAAATACAAATGGCAAATAAATACATGAAAAAATGTTCAACATCACTGATTATTCAAGAAATGCAAATTAAAACCACACTGAGATTCCATCCCACCCCAGAAATGGTTATCTTCAAAAAAAATCATCCAATTACAAATGCTGGCAGGACTATGTGGAAGAAGGGACACTTCTCCGCTGTGGATGGGAGTGTAGGCTGCTGTAACCACGGTGGAAATTAATCCGGAGATTCCTCAAAAAACTAGGATTAGAGGTCCCATTTGAACCAGTTGTTTCCCTTCTGGATATTTTTCCAGAGGAACCAAAAACATCATGCCACAGCAATACACATGCACCCACCTTCACAGCAGCTCAATCTGTAACAGCTAAACTTTGGAAACAACCCAGATGCCCATCAACCGCAGAGTGGATAACAAAGACATGATATTTTTACACAGTGGAGTACGACTCAGTTATAAAGAAAGATAAACTAGAGGACTGAATTCAATTAGAGACCAGACTCACAGGTGAAATGAATTAGACTCGCATGTGTAAACATCATACTCTCTCATTAGTGTAAGAAACTGAAAGAGTAAATAGGATTCAAAAGGTATAATAGATGTTGTGAAAGGGGAGAAACCACTCAAAAGGGAAGAAGAACTGGGGTGGGGGAAAGGAGGAAGGAAGGAAGGAAGGAAGGAAGGAAGGAAGGAAGGAAGGAAGGAAGGAAGGAAGGAGGGAGGGAGGGAGGGAGGGAGGGAGGGGAAATATATGATATATATATATTAGCTAAGGTAATTGTACTTCTCATTCTATGAGTTCATTGAAGGGAACAGCCAGGGTTTATACTGTCTGATCAGTTTTGCAGCCTGTATCTGGCAATCTGAGCAACTGTTTTGAAGACAATTTGCAGTATAATAACCATTGTTAATTGCCTATCATCTTATTTTGAAATTCTGTGTCATTTTTATTGTTTTTTATTCTCTTCAAAACTAAAAAGAAGAAATAATAAATAAATACATGCTTCCCTGATGGCAGATAACCTTGAATGTTTTAATCCAGAATGGTTTCTCAAGGCCTTTGTCTATTTTCCCATTGGGTTATTGGTTTTCTGATTTCCCTGGAATAGTTACTTAGTGAAGTGGGCGTGAGGGCTGCCTTTGAGGTGTGCTGCAGGCTCTTCCCAGCCCGGGACCTGACCTCACAGTGCCCCGTGACAGCCAGGACTTCCTCTCCGCCTTGGTGTAGGCAATCAGCCTGCCGCCTGTGACTGGTGCTTCTGTATGCAGGTTCGGAAAACGCTGCCTACCCAGAGTCGGGGAGATGCCCATTTATGTTTGGTCTCTTCATTTTATCATTCTGCCATTTGGAATTAGTTTTAGAATAGATTGGTGTGGTGCACAGGACAAGGTTAATCCGTCCGTGTACCACTCAGTCTATGGTATAACAAATCAAGGCCCAGCACATGTGCAGCCTGACCCTAGATTCTGGTTTTTCTCATTGGTCTCTCTGCCTTTCCTTGTTCCAATACCCTATAATCATCATCACCCCTGCTTCAGAATAACCCTAACAAGCAGTTGCTTGTCTTACAGGACACCACCTTCTTCTTCTTCTTCTTCTTCTTCTTCTTCTTCTTCTTCTTCTTCTTCTTCTTCTTCTTCTTCCTCTTCCTTTTCCTCTTCCTCTTCCTCTCCCTCTCCCTCTTCTTTCTTCTCCTCCTCCTCCTCTCCTCATCTTTCTTTTCTTCTTTTTTTGATACCGGGGATCAAACTCATGACCTCATGCTTGCCAGGCAGGCACTTATGCCACTGAGCTAAACAACCAGCCCAGGACTCTTCTTATTCAGTATTACCTTGGTCATTCTTGGTCTGGATTTCCATGTAAATCTTTAAAGCATTTATAAGTGTCTTCCAAACCTTGCTGAACCCTCTGTGGGGACTACACTGGAAGAACAGAAAAAAAATGCATAAAGCAGACACTTGGGTTTTCCATCTGCATTCGTGCTATCGTCACTGCCGGGCTGCTGTGTGGTGAACGACTGTTTCTTCAAAAGAAAATACCATGTGTGTCTTAACTCATGTGCCAGGATCTATGCTAGGGGGTAAACAGGATTACCATGGCCAGCTCCAGGCTGCAGTGTGGACGTTCCTGCCCACGGACCTGGGAAGCAATGCCCAGAGGCAGCTGCAGGGAGGCTCTGAGCAGGCACTTAGCTGTACCCTCCGTTCACTTGGTGCTGTTTGCATCTCTGTCAGTAACATCGCGTCCTTTTGTCTGGCGAGAGCTGCATGTTTGTCCCTGCTCTCATAAGTGTTATTTTAAGTGGTATTTCAAATTTAAATTGCATTTTCTATCTTGAGTTGCCTATACAAGGAGAGGTAAGCAAGTACCTGATTCTCTGATACTGCATTACAATACAGGAGAAAATAATGTTATCTGTGTTTCCAGCTTTGGGAACATCTCACAGAAATATAATTGATTTTTGTATTTGACTTATTTCCCAAACCCCTGCCAAATGCACTTGTTAATTCTAATGGGTTATTAGTATTTTCTTGTGGATTCTTTATGTGTTTGATCACTTTGCATTCAAATAATGACAGTTTCATCTCATGCTTGTTATTCTTCATTCAGTTCCTTTCTTGCCTTTTTCTTTCCTAGTAAAAATTTTAAGTGAAATCTTGATTAAATATGGTAACAATAGGTACTCTTGTCTCTTTCCAGATCTCAAGAAAAGGGTTTTGATATTACAATCTTAAATGCGAAGCCTTCGGTAGGGTTTTTCCTTTGTGAATATTTTATTACGTATGAAGCAATTAGTGTACTTCTAATTCTAGAGTTCTAAGAATTCCGCAGTCCTAGTTCGCTGACATTTACCAGGTGTATCCACTGTAGTGTGCAGGGCTCTTTCATTCTGTTTTTGCCATATCTTACATGGAATGGTTTTCAAATGTGGAATTCACTAGGATCTTGGAAGGATGCCAATGTCACTGTCCTCTGTTATGCATTTCCCTGATATCTTTGGTGCACTTGCATCTGTGACCCTGAAGGAGACTGTCCTGTGAGACTCTCTTCTTTGAGACCATATGCAGGTTCTGGTGCTTACGTTACCCTGGCACTGTGGGATGAATTGGAAAATGGCTCTTCTTCTGTGTCACCGAGGCTCCAGAAGGTGGCTCTGTGCATTTTCCTTCCAGTTCACTGTCTTGTCTACGGTACTTCGTGAAGCTGAGAGTTAACTTCCTCTGTCAGTTCTGAAAGTGTTTTTGGTGACATTGCCTTGAGATTTCACATATGCCCCACTCCTTCTCCACCAGCGCGGGTACCATCGTAGCATGTATGTTAAAACCTTCCCCTGTGGCCCAGCTAGAGTCCACACTCTACGTAATATGTGCGTCTTTTTAATGGATTAGGTATTGTATTCAATTCCATTTTCCACTTTATTAATTTTCTCTTAAGCTACATCTAAGATGTTGATAAAAACGTTTATTTTCAATTCATCATTTTAGCTCTGTAGCTCTAGAATTTTTACTGTAACTTCTTAAATGTTTTCCTATTCCTGCCTATATTCTCTTTGTATTTTTATGTTGATTTACTTTAAAATGCAAGAATTTTGATATGAAATATGAATATAAAATAGGACTAACATTTAAAGCAGAGAAAATGTGTTACAGAAAAAGACAAATTGCCATTAATCCTCTCAAAACGTCCTCCACCCTGGTCCAGGCTCACCCCTCTCCCCCACCACTTCCGGAAGCGGCTCTGGAGCGCTCTTTCCTGGGCGTCTTTATTTGCACTGTCCTGGCTGCCTTGATACCCTGAGCCAATTCAAAACATGCCCTTGCACGGTCATTTTGACTCGGGAAGGGCCAGCAGTGCCACCGTGCCAGCCCCACTGAGTAAGGGGGAGGAGAGCACAGCACCAGGTGTTAATTTGACAGAAATTGCTGGAAACGGAAACAGTTAACTGCCTCAGAAATTTGCAGGAATGAGGAATAAGTGTGTCTAAAACAAGAGGGAGTATTTCCAAGGATATTGGTAATTTTTTAAAAAATTTATACATTTGCCATGTACTTCCATCTCCCCCCGCAGGTTTTTAGAAAATCTAATAACTGGATTTTGTGCGGCTCTATTTCCATTCTTCTGAAACCCCAACGATGTCTGCCTTTGTTTACTGGATGCTGGACACGTACAGGAGTCGTGGCCAAGGCCACGTGGGCCTCTGGCTCTGTGGTCACCTTGCAGCCCTCACTCCTAATCCAGTGGGCCCTCTGAGAAGCAGCGGACCCCTGAGAGCAGACGGGTGGACACAGCGACCCGGCGTCTTTATCAGGCCTTTCCTTGTCTCAGTCTAGCCTTTCTCCAGAGCAGAGCACGGAACCCAGAGATTCTCCACTAAATGCCTGCACGGTTTACCAAGGCCCTCATTTTTGACGAACCGTGAGTGCTAACTTTTGTCCCCAAAGCTCTGCGGATTCTTAAAATCTGCAGGCAGCCTCTCAGCCTCTCTGCCATCCTCTGAGCACGGGGCTGTCCCATCGGGGAAGAACCTGTCCTACCTGAGCCACCACGGAGCCCCGTCCGCTCTGCTCCCTGCCCCAGTCATTTAACCCCACACGCGGCCACATGGTGTGGCTCTTTACTCTGCCGACCCCCTTCACTCGGCACAAAGCTTCTGAAATGAATCCATGCCCTTGAATTTAGCAGAGCTTCCTTGCTTTGTCTCGTGGAATCACCCACCCTCCACGCGTGGATAACCACGGTCCGTTTCGTCACCAGCTAGCCGAGGGACGCCTGATTGCTTCCGGAGCAGAGCGATTATGCACAAAGCTGTTTAATCCAGCCGCAGAGGGTTATCTGGGTGAACTGCTGTGTATACCCCTCCCCGCAGGACTCCCAGGACACATAGTAAATATGTGTTCACCTATGTGAGAGATTTTCCGTTTATTCTCCGAGGTGCTGTGCAGTCTCCTGGTCCTGCCACCCGTGGCTGAGACTTTCCCATGACCCACGTCCTCACCAACCCTACGGATGCTCCATGTTGTAAACTGCAGCCACTCAGACAGGTGTGTCGTGCTGCGGTGTTGTCAGGTAAGACGTCCCACGAGTGCCCAAAAGATGCTTGACTTCTCTAGTCATCCGTGTACATCATAGAAGTACAAATCACAATCAAACCGAGATAGCGCGACCCACCTGCAAGGAGAGTTAAACCGTGTTCTCATGCTGATAACGTCACATGCCAGCAGGAATGGAGAATCACTGGAAGCCCCGAACATCACTAGACCGAACAGGAAATGCTACAGCCACTTGGAAAGTAGCAGGACACTTTATTTAGACACTAAACACACAATTAACAAGCAATCCAGCAATCCTACTCCTGGATGTTTACCCAGGAGCAGTAGATCCATATGGTCACACAGACCCCTCTATGCGGACGTTTGTAGCAGTTTTGCTCACACCTCAGAAATGCTGTAAACAACCCAGTGTTCATTACCTGGCGAACAGGGAGACAAACCATGATGTGTCAGTAATTCCAGCAGTGGTGAAACTCAGACAACTTACACTCAGCACGAGAAGCCGGGCTCAGAGGCTACGTGCTGGGCACGTCCACTCTCTAACCAACTAGCAAAGCCCAAGGGATCGGACAGAGGGCGGGGAGATCTGGCAGCTGCCAGGGACAAGAGAGCGTGCCATCCGCAGCCAGGCGAGCAGGGGCAGGGCAGAGGTTGCTGCAGAGCTGGGAAAACACCTGGGCTTCTTTCTGACACTTACTAAGGCAGAAGCAGGGCACACAGGGATAGCTGCCTCTCACTAGCAAGGGAAGGTCCGTGGGCCTCAAATACGGGTCTCGCGGTACCAGCCGGCTGAGTCCCACAGGGGAGGTAGCAAGCAACAGCACCGCCCCGCCAAATCCCCCAGGGACCATCCTTGACAAGGGTCACCATCTTGCAGCATCTACCACAGGGAGGGTGCAACGTGGTGAGCACACTTTGTCCCGCTGCGTGACTGGTGCTGCTGACAGCGCAGGCAGGAAGGAGGCTCGGCCCACAGCCCTGGCTCGCCCGGCTCCGGGAGTGCTGCCCACGCCACTTTATCTGCAAGATCAGCCCCAGTCCACTTGCAGTGTCCCCTTGACTCTGCCAGAGTCTGGGGAAACACAAAAGAGGCATTTGAGGGACACAGTGCTAAATGCCCTCATTTTTCTCAGGAGCCACCCGGGCAGAAAGAGAAGCCTGACTGCAAAGAAGTGCAGAACGACCTCGGAGCCCAGGGGAGAGGTCCTACATCATGGTCAGGGAAGGTGCTACATGGCTGCATCTGTCAAAACTCACAGAATGCGACACTTAAGTGGGAGGATTTCACTGTTCAGTAAATGTGAGTTTAAAAAGACATTTAAAAGACAGTTAAATGTCACATACACTACGTGTACATGCATCATTTTTCCTCTTCATTTCCCAGCTGCTTGATTCCTGTGCCGAGCAATCCACAGTAGGGAACTGCTTTTATTCAGGGGGCTCCGGCTGGGCCGGATGAGGGTTTGCGGGAGAGCTCTATTCCTGTGTCACAACCTATATGACCACAGGCTTCGATGGCCGTGAGCGATGTTCCCTCCCCGATGTCTCCATGGGACCAAGACACAGCCAGCTTGGGGTACTCAATTCCCTTCCCATGGTGCCGATCCCGCCTGTCACAGTGGTCCTGCCCCTTCCAGCCTCGGCTCGACACTGGCTCAGGTGGTTCCCAGCTTTGCTTATCACCTGCAGTTCTGTGCTCAGCCACCCATCAGTCGGGTTTACAGACTTCCTAACCCTAACCCTAACCCTAACCCAACGCTTCCTGTGCTCAGAGAGTCATGGAGAACTTCACTTCTCACTTAAGGCACTGTTTAAATGTCTTTAATTTAGACTGTGGATTCACGCAGCAGGGCCCACAGGACAGCCCACGACTTCCGGTCTTCCCTGGTTTCTCCTTACCTTGTGTTTCTGGCTCCAGAAGGACAAGGGTGTGTTTCACAGTTGCTGCTTCTCGTGTTGAAGTTTGTCAGAGTTATTATCTTTGTGGACATCTTTTTGTTTGTGCTTGTTTTAGGTTTTTTTTTTTAATATCTAATGGTTTTTCTGCTTTGGTAACATCGTTTTTCTGTGGTTTTCAACGTGCATCAATTAAAAGCTACAGAGAAGCCAGCAAAGCTGGCTGTCACTGTCTGGTCCACGCTGGCCCCGGGGCAGTCCCACCCTGCTCTGACTCTGAGCTTTGCCTTGGGACTCACTCTGGCTGGACAGTGAACAGTAACAGTGGCCCAGACTTGGGGAGTCTTGCTGAGCTGGGGCTCACTCTCTCCTGCAACCGTCACTCTGAGAGCATAAGGAGAACAGCATCCGCCCAGCAGCCTGCCAACTGCCAGATTGCAAAAGATGCGATTTTGGATGGGCTGTCAAACCCCAGAACCCCCGCAGCCCCAGGGCAGAGCACCCAGAAGCCAGCTGCAGTGTCCTGGTCCAGGAGATGACCCTGCCACCCACAGACCCAACTCAATGGTCCTGTTAGGCCTCAGGTTTTGGGGTGCTTTCCTGTGCACCCAGATCTGAGGAAGATGCCTGTGACTTTTCTAATGCCACTTTCTGTTTCTAGGTAACACTGCAGTTCCTCTCCTGGATTCCCCTCGGGGATTGCTCCATTTGAATGCCTGAGTCTGGGACGCTGTGCTCAACAGAGTTGTAACTGAAATACTGCTTTCTTTTTTTCTTTCTTTCTTTCCTTTTTTAAAAAAACTAATAGTGAGTTGAGAGAACATTTCATTCTATCTTTCTAAAAGCATTTTATTATTATTTTCTCACTTTATGGCATTTTAATATGCAAAAGTAGGCTGAACAAGATCTGCTTTATTTTTTTAAATAATAGATTGCTGTTTTCTTTATGGCCTCAAAGTTCACCAAAGTTTTAAAGATCCCAGAAGCTCTGAAAAAGAAGCGAGACCGTGCAGTCGTGTGGCTGTCAGGCTTTCCTAGAACACGGAGTATTTTGCAGCACTGTTCAGCCAGGCCCAAAACATGCCCTGAGACATAGTAGCTGCTCAATTAGTGTTTGTGGAGTAAATTACTGCGCCTGACTAATAATACTGGTTGGATTCTGTATTGCCTTATCCACTGATTGTGATGCTTTATCTTGCTGATATGCCCAGACGTGAAACAGACACGTTATCGCTTTGCTGTGATGCGCTGTTGATAATTTCTCCCTGAATATTCTAATTTTCTTTCCTTTCACCCTCTCCATGCAGTGATCTGTTGGTGTAGGCTTCCTTCTCTGTGAGGTTCACTCACATCTCTATAAAATCGTAACTTTTGTCTCATGATGTGCCTGCCAGAAATTCTTCTCTCTGACTTGGCATTGCCGGATGCCCTCCTGGAGAGCTGCTCCTTATCTCAGAGATGGGGAAGTGACCGCAGATGCCCCTTTTCCCTTCCTCTTTGGCAAACAAATGAGTGCAAAGCGCTCACTTAATGCACCAAGGTGTCCTCCTGCCACGTCCTACATAAGGCAGGTCCCAGACCAGGTCTGGTCAGGGAGGTGCTATAGGGAAGGAGACATGTCCAGCCAGGATCCTTGTCCCTTCCCTCTGCCCCCTGCTGCCCAGTGCACACACTCAGCGGGTGCCCTCCACTATCACCATGGACACTGATGCTCACTGAGGACAAAGGCCAGTGTCTGCAAGGTGATAGAGGACACAGAGGAGCAGATCGCACGGCCCTGGTGTCCCAGAGTCCAGAGCCAACACCTGCACTGAGATTCCATAGTGAAACCAGGAGCTGAGTTACAAGAGCCACAAGGCTGCACCACAAAGCTCAGAACCAACTCCAAACCCACCCATGTCACAGAGCATTGGACCCCACAGAGCTACCCTCCTGGGGGCAGGAGGGCGCTCATGTGTCCTGACCCTCTCCACCCTCTGGAGCTTAGTGTCTCCTCCCCAGACATGAAATTTACAAGGGGTTCTTTGCCTGGAGCTTTCAAAAGTCCTTCTACAGTTAAATAATTCCAGCTCTCAAGGGAAATCCTGTTGGGCGCAGTTTGGTCACCACTGAGCTCCTGATTTCTTTCCCCTGTTGGTTGATGGGCACAGATCTCCAAATGATAGCTACGGAAGTGTAGGTGGGGAGTGTGTGAGTGTGAGTGAGTGTGTGAGTGAGTCTGTGTGCGTGTGGCGCCTTTGCCCATTGTCAATTCTGATCGGGTGACAAATCTCAGGATCTGCCGTTGCAGCATCAGTGGAGGCAGCCCCTCCGTCCCGTGCTGTGAGCCTGCCCTGTGAACAGGCCCAGAACATAGTCACAGCCCAGTGTGCAGAGCAGGGTCTGAGCAGTATTCTCTGCACCCCACACCGGGGGCCACCCACCCCTCCCTCATCCAGGGCGTCAGGCAGAGGTGTAGGACAGAGGCGCTTCCTTCTCTTAGGATCATTCTAGCACAATGCCTCTAGCCAGGCGGCTCAAGCTGCAGAAACGCACATCTCCTCAGGGTTCTGGGAGCTGGGAGTTTCGGGGCCAGGTATGGCAAGAGTGGGGGACCCACCCTAGCCTCCATGGCTCTGACTGCTCTATCAGCATCGTCAGCATCTCTGGCTTGCCAATCAGCACCCCTCTCTTCACCTGCACACACCGCCCTCCTGTGTGCCTGTCTGTGCCCAAGGGTCGTCTTTCCACAAGGGCACACTCAGCTCGGCTTAGAGCCCCCCCAGGATGGCACCCTCTTACCAGTTTCCTCTGTAATGACCCATTTTCCAAAGAAGGTCACATTCAGAGGTGCTGGGTGTTAGGACATCAGCGTAGGAATTTTAGGGGGCCACATTCAACCCCACAACTTTAAAGCCAGACATTCACGGTTCTCCCTCTATCCCGGGTCCTGGCCAAAAGAGGAACCCTGCCCCACAGAGCTGCCTGGGGCACAGGCCTGGCCAGGACCTCTCTGGGCTGCCAGGCCATTGTGGACCTGGAGGACAAGAAGTGGACCTGGAGGACAAGAAGTAGGCCACCCTGTCCCGACTCCCGGAGACACCGGCTGGGGACCATGCTGCATCCTGACGGGACCTCAGAGCCAGGCCTGGAGAGCACTAGGAGCTCAGACCATTACACTGCCAGCCACCCAGCAGCCCTGACGGAAGCCGTCTGCGGTCCCTGGGCCCTGAGCAGGCCCGTTCAGGGGGCCCAGGGCTCCGCTCCCCCTCAGGTGTACACAGCGGCTCTGCTCCCACACTTCCACGCTCTCGTGGGACGTGCTCTGTCCACATCCTCACAGCGGGGTGGAGAAGGAAGACAGGTGCCGGGTTCTGCTGTGAGATCCGTGGACGAGGAAGGAGACCAGGCAGCTGTGCCACCCCAGTGAGCCCCAGGTGCGCAGCACCTCTGTCCACAGCGTGCATCGCCATGTGGCCCGGGCCCTCCCACCGGGTGCAGAGCCGCGTCTCCAGGAGTGGGCTCTGCCCACGTACCTTCTGTGCTTTTCCGGGCCTGTGTTTCAGGGCTCTCAGCGGGACACCGAGGGTGTACATGCAGGGTCTCCATTCCTCCCTGCCTCGAGCACCCCCTTCTGCCCCCCCTGACGCTACCAATGTTGAGCAAGGCCTGACCTGGACCACGCAGATCGTGTCAAGCTGGCTGCCGCTGTCCGTATTTGGAGGTGAAGGTGAAAAAGGGACTTAGGTGCATCTCCCCACAGTTAACGGGCTCGAGGGGGCAGTATCGAGACCCTCAAAGATTCCCCAGAGTTCCCAGGACGCACAGCGCACTGTGCCTGCTGCAGAGCTCCCAGCTGTCCCTGACGCAGCCCAGCAGGGACACTGTTCCAGGGCTCAGCGCATGCACGCTGGCCTCCCGCTATCAGCCCACAGGCCGCAGAGGGACACCTGAGGACCCTGCTTGTCACGGGCACTTTCCACGCACACGCAGGGAGAGGAACAGAGACTCAGCTCCTACTGGGACCCACAGTTTCAGATGTTCCTCCCAACAGCGAACACAGCAGACGGCAGCAAGGCTGCCAGGCTACGGGAGTGATCAGGGGGAGGGTCAGCCTGTTTCTTCATTCCCGAGCAGAAGCTGGGCCACACTTGAGCACTTTTACAGCCTTTATGAAGAGAAGGGAGAACTCGGTCTATTTGATTTATAACTGAAAATCAAAAACTCTAGCATTCGCCCGAAATAATACAAGGCTGCTGCATCACTCAGCCTGGTAATTGGTGGGAGCCTCCCCGCCAAGAGCTCCGGGGCGGCCTCAGAGGCCCCCTAACCGGCTCAGACCCGCGGGGACGCAGGCAGAGGTTCCGGGAGAGGAGCACGGCAAGCTGACCTCTCCTCCGCGTTCCACTTCTACAGATGCTGCGCCACACATGGGTACTTCATTAGCAGGCCTGCAGCTGGAGCAGGCCCGGGCCCAGGGGACACACAGTGACCATGACAGCAACTCTCCACGGGCCACGCCGCAGTCAGGCTCCAGCCTCCCCCTGGCACCTGGGTGCTTCCTGGATACCGGTTGCATCTGGGCCCTGCTCCGTGGGCATCACCCACACAGTTTTGTCCCGACCTCCACCACCCCCGGCTGACACCTGATGGCCTGGCCTGACTCAGGGAGAGTCACATTTGGTCAGCTGGAGCCTGGGCCTTTCCCTCCCCTGCTGTCTCCTGGTCATTTCCTACCCTCACCTCACCTGCTTCCTGGCCTCGGATCGCCATTGCCGGACGGGATTAGGATCAAGTCCCCTCTCTCACCTACTGCAAGACCTGTCACACTGTGGTCCCACACCCCACGTGCTGAACCAAGCTACTGCTGAGGCTTACCGAGTCTGGGGACCCCTATGCTGGGAGGGTGACAGCCCCCTCCTGGCCATACCCAGACCTCAGCTGCCACCACAAGAGAGCCAGGTGCCTGGTGCGAGCCGGGTGCATCCTCAGGCGCTTTGCTTCGGTGTCCAGCATGGCCAGCACTGGCCACCCTGCCTCTTCGACCACCTCAGCTGGGCCTGCCAGAGGCAGGAAGTGAGTTGGACAGAGCCTGCCCTTCCTTCCAGGTGCCCATTTGGGGTGTGGAGAAGGTGGGGGATAAGACACAGGACAGGGGAAGCTGAGACAGTCCAGTCAAAGGGCCAGGTCGGGGTCAGACACATCGATCTTGTTACCCCAGAGTCACCCATGCTGTGAGCATCGTCAGCAACCAAAGTCCCTGAAAAGGAGTGGACAGGAGCCCACAGGTGACAGCCAGGTTCACTGGACATAGTTTTACTCACCCCACAGTGACGCAGTGTCTCCGTAAGATTCTTTCCTTCCTTCCTTCCTTCCTTCCTTCCTTCCTTCCTTCCTTCCTTCCTTCCTTCTTTCCTTCCTTCCTTCCTTCCCTTCCTTTTTTTCTTTCTTTCTTCCTTTCTTTCCTTCTTCCTTTCTCTCTTTCTCATACTGGGGATTAAATCCAGGGCCTTCACACTGAGCTATATACCCCCGTCCTTTTGTATTGAGACACGGTAAGTCTAGCCTGGTTGAGCTCAAACTTATTATCCTCCTGCCTCAGCCTCCCAGAGAACTGGGATTATAGGCATGTGCCACCACATCCAGCTTTTTATCATTTTTAAATTATTTTATTTTACAGATATTAACATGCAGTATAATTGACATCTAACATAGGTACAGATTCACATGACCCATTGTAACGGAGGTTGAGGACTGTCTCCGGTCCCCCAGGTTCTCCCTCGGGCTACCCCTCTGTGGCCACACGTCCACTTCCACTGCTGACCTGGCAATCCCAAGCCGCTCTTGTCGGTCTGGTTTTGCTCATCAGGAGGGGTATATACAAAAGGGCACGGGGACGCCGGGGCTTCTTACAGCACCGTGCACTGGCCATCGCTCTCCCCTGCTGCCCAGTGGGCTCTGCTGTGCAAGTCCAAGCGCCTGGCCGCCTGCTTACCGAAGGGCTCTTGGGCTGTTTCCCTTGTGGGATGATCATAAATAAAGCAGCTGTGACTGTCACTCGGGCACCGCAGTAGCTGCCTCGCTCTGGGATCTCTGGTCGGGTGCTCTGTGCCAACTGCACCTCATGAGAACCTGCCTGGAGCTTCCTGAAGCAGCTGTGGGCGGCACCTGCGCCCCCAGCCAGGCGTGGTGTGCATCCCGCTGGCCCATGTCCTCTCCAGCACTTGACCTTGCCAGGCTTATTTCAGCACTTACAGTACGGGTGTAGGGGCGTCTTGTGTGGCTTGGACTTGCATTTCATGGTGGCTGATAATGCCAAGTATCTTTTCATCTGCTTATTTGCCATCCATATACTTAATCTGGTAAAACATGTGTTCAAATCTTATGCCCACCCTCCCATTGAACGGTTTCTAACTGTTGGGTTTGAGAGATGTCTTATTTTCTCACTGCTGGGATAAAGGAGAAAAAGTTTATATAAGCTCATAGTTTGCAGAGGTTTCAGTCCATAGTTGACTGGCTCCAAGGCAGGGTGATTTGGCACAGGTTCACGGCAGAGGAAAAACCGTCCATGGCAGGAAGGCGGTGGCAGCAGCAGCCTGCCTCCCCTCCCCCCTTATAGTCCATCAAGGTTAAAAACCTAGTGGCCTTTGCTACCCACACCAAGGAGAGGTCTCTGTCTTCAGTAAACTCATTCAGCCACTCCCAGAACTGTGTCAGCTCCAAGCAGGGGGTTTATTTAGTACCACACATCCTTAATCCCAGTGTCACATGCCCTAGATCCAGCCTGTGGGTGCCTGGGGCTTTGGGGATACATCTAGACACAAGTTACAGCAAGGAGTTTTCTTATACTCTGAATTACTTGCGTGACTCTTCTTGAGTTAATTATTGTATGAAGCACAAAGTTTATAGTCATATTTCTTTTTAGCATATATAAATGCCCAAGTGCTCCAAGTGTGTTGAAAAACAGCACCCCTTCTCTCAGGCAGTAATTCTGAGAGTCAATGGGATGTCAAATTGCCACAGATCCAATTCTCCACTTTCTACCCGGCTTCTCTGACCCATACTTCTGTCTCTTCCCTGTTCCACCCCGTCTTCATTGCTGTAACTTCGAAGTGTTACAAATACTATGTAATGTGGGTCTTCCAAATTGATTCTTCTCTGTAAAAGCTGTTGTTGTTTATTCTACTTCCTTCAGTTTTCTGTATACATTTTTAAATCAGATTATGTTTGTAGAAAAATCCAGCTGGATTTTTTGTTGGAATGGCATTAAATCCATAGGACCATCTGGGAGGAATTTATGTTTGAGCTATCTTGAGACTTCCCAACAGTAAATACAGGATATCTCGCCACTTACTTAGCTCTTTTCTGACTTCTTGTATCCATATATTTTTTTGTTTGTTTCCAGCACACAAATCCTGTCGGTGTTTTGTTAGACTGAAAGCCCAGTATTTCACTTTGTATGGACTATTTTAAGCGGTCCTTATAATGACTTTGGGTTCCAATTTTCATTGCTCGTGTTTAGGAATACGATCAATATTTGCTATTGACTTGCATCCCACATCCTAGTTAAACTCACATATTCTAGCAACTTTCGTTAAGCTTCCTTGAGATTTGCCCTGTGCATAATCATATCATACGTAAGCCGGTTTTACTTCTTCCTTTGCTATGCGTGTGCCTTCTTTTTCTTGTTTTGTACACGGCTTAGGACTTCACTAGTCTGCTACAATAAGGTGCACTGAAAGCACACCTCGCCCGGTTGTGGGAAGGGAGCACTGTGAGCACAATGCTAGCCAGTGATCCAGAGGACGGGCTTCCTGAGCACCGCACACTGCTTGTGTTCTTTAGAGTGATGACAGTCTTGTTCATAAGCAGAGTTAAATTCTGACAAATGGTTTCTGCAAAAATATATTTGACCCTATTGTTTTTCTTTTAACTCTCCATAGGGCAGATTACGTTACTAATTTTGAATATTGAGCAAACTTTTTAGGCTCCTGGACTCAGTTTGCTGGAGATTTGTTGCTTGCATCCCTAGCTGAGAAAGATACTGATCCTCAGCAGTGAGTTTTCTTGTACTTCTCCACCTAGTGTGTCTCTTTTCATCCTTTAGTTCACAGTGTGGGTTATAAAGTGGTCCCTCCTCCTCCCTAATTGTCTGAGGCAAAAAAACACAATGTTTGGTAGAACTCATCAGGGAAACCGCTAAGCCCGGGAAATCAGGGAGCAAGTTTTGAATTGTGAAGTTGATTTCTGTTAGAGTAGGATGATTTTGAGGCATCCATTTCTTCTTCAGCGGACTATGCCAGTGTTTAGCTTTCAAAAACCTGACTCAAAGTTGTCAAATTACCATGCACAATGCCTCATTGACATTGTAGTGGCTGTGAAACACTTCAGTAATTGTGCTGTGTCACACAAATTGGTGATATCAGTCTTTCTTAACTATATATCATATTTGTTTGTTTGTTTGTTCTTTCCAGTTTTTATCAATCTTTTCTAAGAGCCAGCTTTCCTTTTCACTATTTTTAATTTTATTACCTTCTACTGTAACCATTGTTTGCTTTCTTCTCCTTGCTTTGAGTTTATTTTATAGTTTTTCTCTAGTCTTCAGGTAGAAACCCATGCTACTAGTGTTAAATATTTGCACTTATCTCATTTAAATATATAATGCTATGAATTTTCCTCTAAATACTTTCTTGCATCTCACAAACTTTTATACATTGTACCTTCATTTTTTAAAAATCAAAGTAGTTTCTAATTTCCTATAAAACTTCTTCCTCACCCTATGTGTCATTTGGAAATTTGTTGTTCTGCTCCAAGTGTCCAAAGATGAACTATTTATCTTTCTCTATTCATTTTCTAGTTTAGCTTCACTTGTTTGGAGAACTACCTCTGATTCTTTATATTTATCCTGGCTTGTTTTCTGACCAGAATATTTCCATTCTGATGACTATTCCGTGTGTGCTGGGGGAGGCTGTGCCATCTCCTGCAGTCAGCTGAGACGTTTTGTCAACGTTGCGTTGAACAAATTGGCTGCTGGGCTGCAGGCGCCATTGGACCTCTAGGTTTCTGTGTGTTCCTCTGATTACTAATGGGGATGCTGTGGTCTCCAAATGGCTAACTTGTCCATTTGTCTTTTCAGTTCTATCAGTTTGTCCTTCATTTAGTTTCAGGCTTTTTTTTTAACTAAACCAGTTTAGGATTGTTACAGATGCTTGGCAAATTGGTCTTTTCTTATTATATTTTTCCTCTTTATCCCTGATAACTTTTCTCTGGAGTCATAGAGAGCTGGTATGAAGACACAGTTCTAGGTTTCTCTTCTCAGAATGTGCCTCATATATCTTTACCCAGAGTTTTAGTTTTCCCCTACCTCTATCTTTATAGTCACAGTGGGCTTTTTACCAGCATAACATCAGATATTTTTATCTATTTTTTAAAGAGATAATAAAAGGAGGATATTTTATGCAAAAGTATAACTGGATAAGTAAATTTGTTTTCAACCATTCTTGTGAAATACATTTTTTTTTAAATATAACCAACTTCTTTGCAAATAGCAGGCACATACCTCAACTATGATGGCCCTAATTTTTGGTGGATAATGTGCATGATTAAGCAGAAATAGGCAAGCTCACACTGATAGGTTAACTATCAAATTCTCAGTCAAAATCCATTTGTGGCTTCCATTTCTTGATCAATTTCTGTTCCCATTTCATCTTCTATGGTCTTGTCAACTTCCTGAGTGACTCCCCTGTCAGCTCTGCCTTGACAGGCCACCAGATTGGCCACCTGAGCAGCCTGACCAACTAGGCCTCCCCTGGACCAGCCACTCCTCTGTGAGGAATTACAAGATGTGTCTCCATCATAATTCTCCAGTTTCAGGTAATTTGCTGGCACTGAGAGTATCCAGTCTGAATCATGTTGCTCTGCCTGTAACTTTTCTGACTCATTTGTGGAAACACCAAAGCAAACGCCCCTATTTCCTTTAGGGCACATTCTGGTCATTTGGGATACGGCATTACTGCTCAGCTTTCTGTTAAGTTCTTTCCAAGCACAGTTGACATCCTGTATTTCTTCTGGGCTCTCCAGAGTCATGGTCACAACTCTCATCAGAGGTGATCAAAGAACATGGTTCAAAGCTCAGCGCACCAGAAATGTGGGCTGATGCTGCAGCCAAGACATCCACTGCCCTTTCTCTTCTATCAGTCTCTGAGCTGATCGTCAGAAAAAACCAATAGCAGCATAAGAAACAGAAGCCAGAGACCTGATGGCATCCATGCTTTTAGATTTAACTAAATCCACTGTAGAAGGAACACCTACATCTTTAAAAGTAA
Source organism: Hydrochoerus hydrochaeris (assembly GCA_004027455.1). NCBI lineage: Eukaryota > Metazoa > Chordata > Mammalia > Rodentia > Hydrochaeridae > Hydrochoerus > Hydrochoerus hydrochaeris. The sequence continues at coordinate 43,555 of PVLA01004869.1, forward strand.
TTCCTGCTTTTTGTTCCACGTATATTAGTTGACCTCTTTCTCTCAGTTGATAAAAATATATGCAAATCCCTGTGCATCCAGCTCTCCCTGTGCATCCAGAGAGATGAACATAGGACTGAACATCCTGTGGAGGAGAGTACAGAACCACCAGATCCACCTCAGGAATGTCCAAGCCACAGGGAGCCACATTGGTGGCCACCAAAACTTTAAAACTACCTTCTCTGAAGCCTTTCAGTGTAATTTCTCTTTGTGACTGTGCAATGCCCCCATGCAAACCCTGGGCATTCTGTTTAATGTGTGGATTCATGGCCATTTCAGTTACATTCTTCTCGGTCTCACAGAAGACAATGGCCCTCCCTGCAGACCCACTGTAGACCTGCAGGACTCCAATAACTGCTGGTCTCTGAGACCAGTGACACTGGATGGCCAAATGTTCCATGGTTGTTGTAGCCTTTTGTGTCATTTTTCCAACAAGGTCAACCTGTTCATACCTGTATTGCATGGTTTTTTTGTTTTGTTTTGGTTTGCAATTTTGTACACCCACTGTGGGCAAATTGCAGAAAAAGTAGTCTGAGCATTGTCTCCAGCATCGGTTTTATAGGACTCATGGATAACATCTTTGTTCAGCAAAACCTAAATCTGACATTTGATCCACTTCCTCAAGTACAACATGGCACAGTGGCCACTCTACAGGTGGTCTTTATTACGACTAGCAGTCCCAACCAAAATGTCAATACCATTTCGAATGTGACTTATTTGGCTTTGATATGATATTCCACCATAAAAATATGCCACACAGAGTTTCCTAGTTATATCTTTGAAGTCTCTGGCTACTTGGTTTGCCAGTTCCCTTGTTAGAACCAAAACAAGTACCTTTGGCAAGTAAGGCAAAAGAGAACGTCTCTTCTGTTCCTGCCCGTCCTTGGACAATTAAATCTTTTCCTTCATATCCGGGACCAAAGGTCTTAACTTGAGTAGGAAAAAGGTACATTACTCCTCGACATTTCAGAAGCTTTATAGTCTCTTCAGAAAAGGAGAAACTGGAGGAGGCTCCCTCTTTCTGCTCACGTATTATTATCACTTGATCTATGAGAATTTTCTAAGGATGACACTCATTTAGATTTTTTTCACATTCATCAATATCTCCATTTGATAGATCTTTACTTCCTGGCTTATGAGATATGGAAAATTCATCAGAAAGTCTATTGAATCCTTCTTCAGTATCTCCACTGAGTTTCTCTTTGATTTTACATTTGGGGGCCTGGGAGCATCTAGGTCATCCATGACACCGTTTTCTCTTCTCATCTGAGTCATGACGGTACCTTGACTTCCTTCCATCACTCAGCATTCTAGAGACTTCCGGCATTCCCAGCATGCTCTGCCTGAGTGGGAAGCCCCTGAAGGGCAGGGAGAGAGGTGGGGCACACAGCTGGCTGGTGCCCGTGTAGGCCCGGGCCACAATGGGCAGGGAGGGCCATGCACCGCTGCCAGAAGCTGCAGCCCTCTCTCCACCCACCGTTTTTATCTATTTTGATAATCTCTTATATTGAAAACTACATAGTTTATCACATATACTAGTTTGTTAAAGTATTGAGATATATTTCAAATACACTGCAATTTGCTCAGAGACCCTGTTTGCTTGGTTTTCATTGTATTCAGAGCTGTGTCCCCAAGACCACAATCTAATTTTATAGTATTTTCAGCACTCCATAAACAAACCCCGCTGTCCCGAGCAGTCATTCTCTTTTTCTCCTGACCCAGCCCCAAGCAAGCACAAATCTATACCCTGTGTCTGCAAAGTCGCCCTTCTGGACATTTCACGGGAGCGCCTCGTGCACTGTGTATTTTGCGGGGTGAATTTCCTGTCTGTCTTCTGATTGGTGTGTAGGCTTGGGTCAGGGGCATCCTGTTTTAATTTCCTGCCTCCCATTTTTGGACTGGATCAGTGTAGTATTTTTAGATCTTTCTTTTGTCAACTGAGTGTCTTTTGTGCAAGATTTCTCTCTGTGGTTGCTCCGGGCCCAAGTGTGGATGACTTAACTCCGTATAACCCACCTCTTGGGAGATGCCCAGTAGGCTGGGCATCGCCAGGCCCTGGCCAGCCCTGTTGTGCTGAGCTTTCATGTGAATTACATTCTCAATCCTTGAAAGTCCCACAGATGTTATGATTTCACTTTCTGTGCTCAGACCTATCTCACAGAACGGAGCAGAAGGTCCTGCCCCCTTGGCAGGTAGATATTTACCTCTCTTCACCTGTCAGGGTGCCTGCTGCTACCATGATTCACACTCTGAAAAACGTCTTCAGCGTCTCTGCTGGCAAAGGGCTGCCAGCAGCACCGGCTCTGTGACTTTCGTGGTCTTTTTTCACCTTGACTCCTGAAAGCAATTTTTGCTGACTATGGATCCCAGGTCAACAGTTCTTCTCTTTCAGTGATTAAAGACGTTCTGCCGGCCCCTTCAGTCTTCCTGGTTTCTCAGTAGAAATGCAGCCCTTGCTCACCTGCTCCCCGTACCCAGCATCCTCCTCTGCGTGGTGTCGTCTCCTCCCTCTCTTCCTTGTCTTCTTTCCCTTCCCTTGCTTTTCTCCTCTTTTTCCTCCCCATCCTTCTCCACCTCCTCTTTTTCGTGTTCCTCATCAGGAGTTTTCAACGGTTTATTTTTCCACCCAAGGAGTTCAGTGGTTTTCTTTGTTTATGGTCTCTAATTTTATCTTTCCCCTAATCTGGGGGCTTCTCAGCCGATGCTGTCCTCAAATGTCTTTCCTGAGCCACTCTTTCTTTGCACTTCTGGGACTCTGGTGACATAAATGCTGTAGCTTCTATTTCCTCCCTGCTCTTTTCTGCTTTTGCCTCTGTTTCCAGAGTTTCTCCTTGCCTTGCAGAGTGCAGCATGGTGTTGGCAGGTCAAGATATCTTCCAGTCATGCCAACCCTGAGCTGTGGGGAACCACCCAGGTGACTCTCCGTGAAAAGAAGAGCACCTCTCTCCAGTTTGGATAAACCTGGCCCTGTCTCCACGTGTCAGTACATACAAAGCTGGCTGCGTTACTTCTTTATCCCTTTAATTGGCTTCAAGCAATGTAAATTGGGCTGGCAGAGGAGCTGATGTGTAATTTCTGAAGCAAACTGACAGCTCAGTGTCAAAACGGGAAGTGGAACCTGCTCAGAACAGGAAGTAGAACTCATTTCGGAACAGGAAGTGCAACATGCTTGGAAGAGGAAGTGCGACGCATTCAGAACAGCGCACAATGCAGTCATAACAGGAAGTGAAGCACACTCAGGGAGTCTGAACACAGTCAACTCTCGGAGAGACCACGCGCACACCGAACCTCAACGCTGGGTGGTACCCACCCTGCGAGCAAGTCTGGGCGCTGGGGCAAAGAGGGCCGGGTTGTAAGGTGGTAGAGGGGGATGCATTATGCCCTTCAACTTCTTCCTGGTTTCAACTGTCTCAGCATTTCTGATGGACAGGAAGACAAGGCCCTTCTGCCTCAGGGAAAATCTCCTCCTCCCTGGACCTGAGTAAAGGAGAATGGCGGAGCCAGAGAGCTCCCTCGGGAGCTGTGTCTCCTGTGGAAGGCATTCGTGTGGTTAGCAGTACCTTGTTCTGACTGATGAGAAAGAAAGTGGAACAAAAGGAGGCTGTGGAGCAAAAATGATTGCTCCTACCTCGGGCAGACAGCAGGGCTCGTGACGGCCTGGCAGGTGCCAAGGTTTCTGCTCATTGTGGCATCTGATAACCGTGGCTGCTGGTGGTTACCATGGAAACCATCATGTCTTTATCCTCCCTGGGAGGTGAGCACAAAGTGGGCTGTAAGTTTGACAGAAGTGTGTAACCTTTTGGAAGCTTATTTAACTAAGCTGTTCCTCTAAGGGAAGGTCCCCAAGCATCCAACTATGCATCCATCCTTCTATCTATCCATTCATCCCTCCATCCGCCCATTCTCAAGCCAGGTTCCAGAATGCACACAGCCTTTGGCCCTCAGAGTACTGCCAGTTTTAGCCTCCAGCCCCCATCAGTAACCACCTTCAGGGAAGGTAGTCCACCTTGGCAGGCAGAAATGCACCTCCAGGCAACCTGGGTGTGAGGCCCCAGGATCCCTGCAGAATTCTTGAGGGAGACTCACCATCTTCACTGCAGAGCTCTGGCTGAGCAACAGTCATAGAACCATTAGAAAACAGTGAAGCCAAAGTCAGAGCAGTATTGAAACCCATATATCGAGTTTAGTCATCTCAGTACTGTAGTCCTCTTTCTAGTTTTCCTCACAATCCAAAAGGTTATATTTATAATCCCACTGAGATGTCATTGGAATCCCAGCAAGTTAATTCCTATCTACCACCACCAATGCCACCCACGGAGAGAGTAAAGACACCAGGGCATGTTCCAGGTTAAGGGCAGCCAAGGGGTCCTAAAGCCAATCCCCGTGAGGATGCGCGGACAAAGGCCCTGATCCTGGGCCTCTCCCCAAATCTATTATCTTGTGAAGAAGGGGGTGGCTCAGGGATGAGTGACGGTGAGGATGATGGGAATTACATGGGTAACCTGAGCTGGCTGGCTGGGTGCAAGATTGGACTCTCTGTAAATTGCACAGATAAAGATATGCAAAAGGATCAATTCACATAATATAATTAAGGTAGCAGTGGGATTGTTTTGGGAGGCTGTTTTTTGTTTTTTGATGTGCAAACTCTTGTTCCCTGGGGAGTCATAGCCTCTTTATCTTGAGGCTCCTACCCAGTTGACATTCCCGGAGCTACTGTCTCTGGCATCTCACAGTGCTCATATCCTGTAGTCATATCCTGTATGGAAAACACTATGTGAGGAAACAAGACTGTCTGTTGGATTTAGAGATTATATACCAGCACCTCAGCTAGCCTTATTTGCAATGCTTGGAGCCAATTAAAGAAAAAAAAAAATCCTAGCCAGCTTTCTACATATCAGTATAAAAAAATAAATCTCCAAATCTCCAAATAATCCAAGTCACAGTAATTGTTTTGCATTCAAGGGGAATCACTGGAGTTGTCTCCCACAAGCTGGTACAGCAGCTTGTTTAGGACATGAGGTTAGAGAAGGCTCATGGGTCTCTCACTCAGTCTCAAATTCTGTACAACTTCTGTATGGTCATTAATCATGATATGTCAACTTAAACGAATTAATGAGGCTGGCTCTATGGATGATTGACACATAGGCTACCAACTGAGGAGGAAGACCCACCCCAGGTGGAGGTGGCACCAGCCAATAGGCTTGTAGTTTGGAGGGAATAAAAAGGGAAAGAAGAAAAAAGCCTGCCCTGTGCTTCCTTAGAGGAGTTTCAGTTTTTGCCTTTGACTGCAGGCTTCCAGGGCAGACTGTAGCCTTCCAGGGCAAACCCTTCAACTTTCCCACACCGACTTGCACCAGACTCTGCACTAAGCTCCAGGCCTTCAGCCTTCAGCTATGTCCTCTGTCTCTCTGGCATACAGATGGCCCTTCTCATTCTTCCTCCCCTGCTTCGCAGGTGACCGTTGTAAGCCCACCTGGTAAATCCTTTACAGATCATATTCTATTGTAGTATTATATCATTTCCTCCTATACATCCAAACTGCTACAGTCTGCTATGTGTCCAGGGCTGTTCAACAACCTGGGATGCCACCATAGAAAGCCAGACTGAGTCCCTGAGTCCACACATAAGCACCCCTCGCTGTAACTCCCTCTCCTCTCGGCCTGAAGCATGGCGTCTTCGCTTCCTAGGCACCGGATGCCTTCGTGTGAAATGTGAGCAGTGGTCACTCACATGGCCTTTTCCAAAGTGCATGGGTGTTTCTCATGGCAAAGCGCTAGACAACTCCCTCACTCGAGCCAGGAGGTGGGAAGTGACCCGAGTGTGTGGGGGCTGGAATGTCCCACTGTGCCTGGAAAGTTGTTTGGCCACACGGTGAACGGGATCCTGGTGTGTGCTACTGTTCAGATGAGCTTTGAAAACTCCATCCTGAGAAAATGAGGCAGCCACAAAGGGAGGGGCCCTGGGTGGGGATCCCCAAACAGACACCTTTACAGAGGCAAGAAATAGAATAGAAGCTCCGGGGCGTGGGGAGGAAGCAGGGAGTTAGTGTCGTGGGTGCAGAGCGTCCGTCAGCCGCAGAAGGGAAGGCTTGGAGCACTGGCGGTGAGAGCTGCACAGTGTAAAGGTGTGTGTTACCCCTGGGCCACATGCCTGAAGACCGTTAAGAGGGTGAGTTTAAGGCTGGGTACATTTTACCACAACCAAAAGAAAATTAAAACAAGTTTTTAAAAGCGCTGTGCAAAGTGAGGAATTACGATCATGATTACAATAGTATTTGTGAAATAGTGCTCTACCAGGATTGCAAGACCCTCTCTGTGCCACATCCAATCCCTGGCTCTGTTTCCAACCACCTTCTGGGCCTAGGAGGAGCCTGAGCACCAGAGACGTGGTGGCAGTGAGATGGACAGGCCTCTGTCCCCGCCCCTCTGTGAACGCACACACTGCACACACTCCAGCGTGTAACTCCTGCTCCCAGGAAGCAGCGAGAAGGAAACACCCACACGACAGGGGTCTGGGGCTGGGAGGCCAGAAGTTGCGGGGGGGAGGCTGGCCAAGGGGAGGGAGCCTGGGGAGCGGGGCGGGGCAGGCATGATCCCGTGGGGAGCAGAGAAAGGAAACAGCCTCAAAAGGAAGGGTGCACATGAGTCAGCCAGGGGGCTGGTGCCCTGCAGAGGCTGAGCCCCTGAGGATGGGAGGGAGGACAAACAAGAACCAACAGCAGGGACAGTGAGCTCACATCGGCCAATGGCCACCAGCATCCGGCACGAGCCAGGCTCTGCTGTTATCAAGAACAGCCAGACAGAGCTGGGAGTACGGGAAAAGAGGTGAGAAGAGGAAGAGAAGTGAGCTGTGCTTTGCTCTGCAATGTGTGGGAAGAACAGGGGATGCTCAGAAGGGAGGAGAGAGCAAATGGAGGTGATGAGCTCATGCTTAGCATCTGAAAGCAAAGCTAAAGGGGAAAGGATTCGCAGAACCAATGTCAGGAACTGGGCTGTAGCCCAGGGATACAGCGGGTCCACAGCACGAGCCAGGCCCTGGGCTCCTTCCCTGCTACAGCAAAAAAAGACACCTAAAGTCAGAAAGTCTAATAATGTAGGTAAAATGCCCAAATGCTGACTCAGAGACATGCAGGGACAGGGAAGGGGCGATGACCAGGATGAGTGAGCACTGCAGCTGGGACAGACCCCTTGCAGCTCAAGTCACCCCAAGAGAACAGCCAAGGTGAAGACTCTTGGCTCTCATGACCTGGAAACCACACACACACACACTCACACTCCACACATGCTCCAGGACACAGGTACAAAGACAAGGCCGACTATTAGAGAAAGCAGATGCAGATGAAAAGATGACATCCCCAATAGATGAAGGAATAAGTGAATGAATCAGTCCTGGCCCATATGCATCCCAGAACCCTTGACAGCCAGGGAAAGAGAATGAACTAGAAAAAAACATGTCCATCTCAGGCTCCACCTCGGGGTTAACCTCCAAGATCTGCTGGAAACATGGCAGAGTTTATGAAAAGCACATACAAGAAAAATATAAAAAGATGAAATCTAGATAAAGGTAATCTCCAAATAGGAAGAGGAATGGGAGGAGAAAGAAATGAGCTCATTCTGTTCATAAAGATTTTTTTTTTTATTTAAAAACAACAAGCCTTCCTGTTTTCAGGAAAGATCTGAAGCAAAAGTCCATTAAGTGCTCAAAGCAAGGAGGGGTTGGTATCTAAGCTGGTTCTGCTTTGTTCTCAGTACTTTTATCCATGCTTAAAATACTCACATTAAAAATGAAGTTCAAATCCTACCAAAAGCAAGTGTCTGAAAATAGGCAAAGCAATTCTGTAGAAAAAGAACAGGCATAAAATCTCTTCTGATGTATGCAATGTATCAGGATTATCTTTACAAAATTCCAGTTGTTAAGATGACTATTCAAAGATGTTTGACAGAGAATTCAGCAAAACTGGGTTGAGTCTAAAAACATGAGTGCAGGTGTATAAAAGTCAGTCTCCACTGAGTGTCTGCTATGGTTTAGATCTTAAATGTCCCCAAAAAGTCTTGAGTTAAAAAGTGGGCAAGATAGAGCGGAAGTCACTGGGTGCTTGGCCTGGAAGAGCACATGTCCTGTCCCTGGCTCCTCCCTTACCCGTTTCCTGTCTGTCATGCAGTGAACAGATCTCCTCCCCCCCCCCGCCTTTCCCCCATGCCGTTTCTGAATGGAGTTAGCTGACCATGGACTGAACCTTCTGAAAACTGTGAGCCAAAATTAAGCTCTTCTCCTCTAAATTGCAGGTGTCAAATGTTCTTGTCCCAGTGGGAAGGTGACTAACACAGCATCCAGTCAGCCAAGGAATTTGCATCACAAACCTTGAGTAGAGACAACTAAACAAAGTGAAACGATATTCTTATGACATATCTCATACCAGTTCGAGCCTCTCCTGTATTCCCGAGGTGGGAATATGTCTTTAGACCACACACAATCAGTGTGTGGAAGAAAACACCTAGAAAATAACTTTTTGGGGACATTTAAGATCTAAACCATAGCAGACACCTCAGTTATATAGTGGGTTCACAAACTTAATTCTTCCCAGGATTCTAGTTGCAAACCAAATTGGACAAGAACCAAATCAAGTTCAATGGTCAGGTTCAGAGGTGACCTTAGGGGGAAATTTGATTCTGTTCTTGTCCAATTTGAAAAGAATAGAGTTTGTGAACCATGTCCTTGAAACATCTGGCAGCAGAGAAGTACCAGAGAGAAGGTTCAAACCTGAGCCACAGACTGGGAACCATTGTTTGTATTGAATGTACCAAGGATGGACACCCTGATACCCTAAGATATAAAGATCTCCTCCGAACCAACAAGAGGGCAGCATGCCAGAGGGGGCGGAAGCAGAGAGAGCACCCGGGGAAGCTTTGCAGAGGCTCGGGTCTTAGCAGTGGGAGGGATTATGAACTAGCTTCTCTTCACAGGGATGACACCATCAACATTCCCAATCTGGCCACACCAAAATCGGTGAGGAGAGGAAGCAGTGGGGACCCCCCCCCGAGAGTCCATCGGCTTCACCCCCGCAGCTCCTCTGCAGAGTGCAGCAGTCCTTGCCCAGGGATGGAAAACTGCAAATCGCCCAAGGGTGGACCTGCCGAGAAGCAGACGGACTCACTTTATGTAGCTGTGCAGTGCAGTGCACCGTGAAGCAGTTGCAATGATTTTTAGACCTCGGAATATCAGTACGAACATAAAAACCCAATAAAACATGATGCTATATCTGTAAATTCCAAACACTCAAAACGGCATTATGGTCACTACACATACGTACACAGGAGATGAAAACTGGGAATGCGGGTGGCAGAATTACAAGGACTTCACAGTGACAGGTCACAGGACACAGTGTCAGGACACAGTGACAGGACACGGTGACAGTGAGAAGCAGAAGCTGGAACACAAGGATTTGGGTGAATTTCATCATGGACAGCAGTGGGACAGGGGACAGGCAAGGGCCAGGGGCAGGGGAGGGCACCTGAACAGGCCTGGCTGCTCTGGGGTGGTGTCTGTCTTACGAAAGGTGACACCTCCAGAAAGTCTATGGGGGCAACTTCTGCTCCCGCCAGTTTTGGGGAGCGTGGGGTCCACCGCGCTGTGCACTGTCCGGCCCTTACAAATTTCCGGAGAGAGAAGGATTCACTACAAAGCAGGGCTAACTAAGACCGCCGCCAGGAGGGCCAGAACAGAGGGAGAGCCGGGCTGCGGCGGACAGAGGCAGGCTCCTCCGCTGGCTGCACTGGACTGCGGCTGCCAGGAGGAGGCGCTGCCGGCCTGACGCCCCTCACCTCGCCCACCCATCAAAACACGAGTGGCCTGCAAGGTGGGGTGGGGCCTTGACGGGGAGATGCAGGCAAAGTGTCCCAGCCCCGGGAGGGGCCGCGCTTCCTGTGCCTCCAGCCTGTGGAGGCACCATAAAGCGGAAGATGGATAGATTTTACTATTTTACTACATAAAAATAAAATGTTTTACCCTTGCGAAAACAACATAAACAACATTTAATAGCCAATGTCAAATTTTACAAGGAGGAAAAAGAGCTGAGGTGAACGGAGGTGGGAGTGGAAGGGGGGCACTGGCCGAGGCTGGTCCACCCAGGGGACAGGGTCCTGGTGGTACAGGATCGGGCCACGAGGCCTCTACACGCCCACCTCACCCCTGCCTCGGGGACCTGGCTGATCAGAAACTGGGTGGCTGGACAGAGAGGTGACTCGGGAGGGTGCGGTCCCGAGACAAGCCCCTAGGCTCAGGATCACACGCTCAGAAGGAGGCCCGAGCCCAGGGTGGGCCTCAGAAGCCCTTCCCGCAGGGGCGTTGGACACCCCCATCCTGAGCACAGGGCTGTCAGGACGTGGCCTCCACCCAGGGCACCTTGTGGCCATGCTCTCCCCATGTTAGGCAGCTGCTCCTGACAGATTCCAGAGGGGCAGGCAAGGCCCAGCCTGCAGGGGGCGCTGCAGGGCCAACCTGGGGTCCAGGTGGGGGCACTGGGCTTCCTCTAAGCCCTGGACGCAGCTAGCAGGGGTCTCTGGGAAAGCAGTCTGGGTAATGAGCCCTGTGTGTGCCCAGAAATGGTGACACGGTGGGGACAAGGGCGGCAGGAGACGGCTCCTGCTGAGGCAGGTGGAGGGGCAGGACAGAGAGGCAGAGGGAGTCACAGTGCGACGGGTGGCTGAGGGCCGGTGGCTTCCCAGAGGTGCTGCCATCACACGGCACAGGAGGGGCTGGTGAGGCAGGGGTGCGGAGACCCGTGGGCAGAGGTGGTCAAGCTCGGGAGCTGTGTGACATGGAGGGAGAGGACGGCATGGCTCCTGTGAGGCGGTGACACAGGTGGCCGGGTTGGCCAGCCACACTGTGTTTGCCTGCAGTACTGGAGATTGGGGACCAAGAACGGACCTGCACACTGAGCTCTGTCCCAGCCCGTGGCATGAAGAAACCGGGTCTCGCTCAGTCCCAGTGTTGCCCGGGCTGGGCTTGACCGTATCACCTTCCTGCCTCAGCCTCCCACAGTAGGACTGCACTGTGCTCAGCTGGCAGTGAGTTTCTCTCTCCTCCGGCCCTTGAACTTGGCTGGGGTCTGGCGTCTGCCTCACAGGGGGGCAGCCACATCCCTGCTGGTGAGGATTGGATGAGCTATGGCTCTCCCATCCTGGGGGGCCGGGGGGTGCCCTCGGGCAGGGGCAGGACCTCCAGGACACAGACGGAGGTGAGGAGATGAGACAGCCACACGCCTCTACCCAGCAGGCACCGGGGCCAGGCAGCCGGCTCCTTGGGCCCCACAGAGCTGCGAGAATTTGAGAATATAAATTCGCTGTTTCTTACTAACTGCGAGTAGAAGTTTGCGCAAACCCGCTGGGATGGCGGGAGCACTGCTAATCCGCCTTCCCTCCCAGGGTCAGTCCTCGGGGTTCCATCTGGAAAACAAACGTTTGTCGTGTTGCTGCGAGCACTTCTGGGGATAAATAAATAATGGGGAGCTAATCGAGTGTGCGCCTCGCAACGAGCTTATGTGTTCTTTCCTTTGCACATCCGTAGCCCCGTTGGAATTGGATTTATAAATTCAGATTTTCATTTCAGATCTCTCTTCCGGTGTCAAGGCCGGCGCAGACGGGAGGGTCAGCACCCCTGAGCTCCGCCTGCCTCTGCGTCCCTTCTCAGCTCCGGGTCTCGTCTGCTGGAGAGCCTTCCCCTCCCTCCCAACCTTCCGCACACGCAGCCGCTGGTGACGGGTGGCACTCGCGCTGGCAGACGTCTCCTGTCTGCCCAGGGCGGGCGGGGTGCCCCAGCCCAGCCCCCCATTCCTGTAACCTGCCCCCGCCCCCTCCACGGTGCAAGCCTGACCAGGCCTCTCCATCTTCGTAACTGGGGGCGGGGGGCACCGGCCACCTACCAACCCGCCCAGACCCCCGTCCTGCTGTCCTGGACGCCGCCTCCAGAGCATGCACCAGGCCTGCCTGTCCCGGAGGAAAGGAACAGTTAACTTCACGGAAGCAAGAGGAGGACTTGGGAGTGCCGGGCCGGGAGGGAGGGGCGGCTGCCAGGTCTCGGGGCCCTCGGGCAGCCGTAGGAGAGGGGAGCTCAGGAGGGAGGCAGCTCTGGCGCTGGCTGCTTGGGCACCCAACCCCGAGATACTCCCTCTGCCGTTAGACTCCGCACCCGGGGACGGGAGTGGTAGCTGTGGAGGACTTTGGTGCCCACCCTCAGCTGGTAGCCATCAGGGCTGGAAGGAGCAGCCCAGGTAGGGCCTGGGGTCCAGTGTGGGCAGTCCTGGGTGGAGGGCAAGGGCAGGATGGGTGGTCACGGCTGGGCTGCAGGAGCCAGGAGAGGGCTGGGGTCTCCGGTTCTGGGGCAGCCACGTTACAGAGGAGACCCAACAGGGACAGGGGCGGTGGGGCACTCAGAACACAGTGTGTGCCAGAGGTGCAGTGACCTGCAGCAGGTGTCTGCCAAGAGCTTTGGTGTTCAGCCCAAGGTCCAGAGCAGTCAAGATACCTGCCAGGGGTCATACAGCACAGAGCCTGTGACGCCACGTGTTCAGGATGCAAGGCCAAAGCCACATCCGCGTGATGCCACTGGGCAAGGACCTTGGGGACAAAGGCAGTTTCAGCCCTCATGAGCATCAGAGGCCCTGAGCAGAGCCTGCAAGGGCACAACTCCCGGGTCACACAGTGGCAAAGCTGAAGCCCAGCCTAGGGGCTGCTCTGAGCCTCAGTTTCTCCATCTCCCCCACCTCGAGCTAGTGGTGCAATGCAAAGCACACAGTGCTTCTGGGGCAATCCCTGAAGGCCACTGAAGTGTCACTAAATATTTTCTTTGGAGCGAGGGGCTTCTGGAGATGTGGGGTGGGCTGAGCAGGGTCTCCATGAGGGGAGAAGGGGGCAGAGAGCAGGACTTGCTAATTCTGACCAGAATGTGAAGGTGTAGGGACAGGGGGCCCGCGGGAGGTTCCTCCGGGGAGGAGGCAGGGAGCCAGGCTTGGGACTGGGGAACGCAGAAGCTGCAGGGAGGACGAGGGCACTGCAGGTGCAGGAGAGGGGGTCCTCGGGTGTGGCAGGGACGGGAGGAAGGGGCCCTCACCTGGCAGCGGACCAGCAGTGACAGACTGCTCTGGCAGCGGGAACCACTGGACCGTCCAGCCATGGTATGAGTGTCCCTCAGCCAGGGGACCCCGGAGCCTTGAGCCAGTGTCACCTGCAGGCCTCCTGCCACTCTGCACCTGACTCCCATCCTCCAGCAGAGGTGACACAGGCGCTACTCCTGTAGTAGGTGTCACAGCACTTGTCCAGGCCTCGCTGCACTGTTCCATGACCAGGAAGGGTCCACAGGGCCACCACTGTCAGCGCAGGGGGAGGAGGCTCTCAAAGGACAGCAGGCCAGCTGGCCCCAAGTCACCCCAAGCCGGCCATGTCTGAGGCCAGAGACACCGGAGCGCCCCCAGGAGGACCCGTAGGGTGCAGCACTGACCTTCCCTTCAGCCCAGGAGTGGGTGCTGGGGATCTATCTGGACTCTGACGCCCACCCCAGGACACCCAGCTGGGGATCCTGACCTGGCTGCGACACCACAGGCCTTTGTGCTGCACCCCTGTGTGCATTTCACATTCCAGCGCACGGCCTCCTGCTCTGAGGCAATGAATAAATGACTACGGCTGCGCCACCCCGCTGGCCGCTCCAGGGTGAAATGGGCCCCTCTCTCTGCCCTGGCCCAGGTCTGTGCTGGGGAGGCGTGCACCTGCAGCTGTGAGTTTCAAGCTCCCTGGCAGCCTGGTCCCCTCAGCAGGCATCCTTCTCCCTTTGAAGGGTCCGGCTCTCACCCAGAAATGGCAGCTGGGACGCTCGGCTCTGGGCACATGGAAGACAGCTGGCCGGGGATGCACCCAGGCTTCCATCCCCGAGGAAGCCACAGTTCCAGCCAAGGCTGCCTGGGGCCAGCTGGGGAGAGATGGGCCGCTCCAGTCCCGGAGGAGAAGGACTGAGGCTGGGGTGGGGGAGCCAGGATCCCCTCTCCATCTCCCTCCTGCTGCAGGGGCACCAGCTCCTGGTGTCACTTGGGGAAACAGTGGGACCGTGGCCCCCAATGCAGCGCCTGCCCTGAAGGGGACACAGCGCCTTGGAGTCCACTTGGCCTCTGGCTGCGATGCCCACCCTGGGCTGCAAGCTGCGAGGAGCAGACTCGGGTCACATCGACTCATCCAGCAAAGGCCCAAGAGCCCAGTCTGTGTCACCCATTTTTTCAATGTGGAAACCAAAATGCAGAGAAAAGTAGTGGCCTGGCCACCCTGTCCAGCCCAGGAGGAGCCTGCGCTGGCCGTGTGTCTCCCCAGGGACCTTGTCAGGAAGAGGCAGCCCCTGCTTCTTCCTGGGATTTGTATTCTTTCGCCCACCCCTCCCCATCAGGGCAGAACAGCCCGAGCTCGAAGAGGACCCAGGAAAGCACCCCAACCTTCTCTCCTTTGGGGCCCTGTGGCCTCTTCCCTCAAGCGCACGTGCAGGTAATAAGCCAGCCGGTGCCATGTGCATTTATTATGGCCTCACAGCGTATTCATGGAGTAACCTCAGAGCAGAAAGTGCAGAACACCTGAACCCAGGGAACATGGCACTCTTTAGACTGGTTTGCGAGTGGAACAGAAAGGAAACCCTCATCCCCCATCCTGGTTACCGAGCCGGGCTCCCACGGCTGTTTGGATTGTTCAGAATTCCTGAGCTGTCCCTGTATTGGAAAGTAGACAAGATGGACATAATGAAAAACCAGGGATTCAATACTTTTTGTCAAACCTCGGGGTGAGAATATAAACTAATCATAATGGAAAAATGCCAGCTCGTGGCGACCTGGGCCAAGATGATTGTTGGGAGACCACAGCAAGTGTCACCATGGTGGTGACCCATCCACCGTGGGAGGGACAGACACACAATGGCAGGGCCACTGTGGGCTCCACCAATGTGCGGGAGACCCCCCAACGGCAGGCTTTGGGCTCAAAGCTGATGCTGACAGGAGGAGGCCACCCCCAAGTGTCCCGCTGGCTGGGCGTGGGTAGATTCTACCCCAGAGCAGCCTACTGGAGTCAGAGCTACAGGTGTGGCCACCCCAAGGGTCGTCAGCAGAGAACTTGCCAGAGTGACACTGACTGTCCCAGGTCCCCTGGGCACGGGTGGGTTCCAACCCAGCTATTTCAGCCACCACGGCAGCATCATACCTGGAGATGAAGGCGTGCTCGGCTGGTGACATCCACCCTCCGGCAGCGTCAGCAAAACTAGGGGCTGAGTCTCTGGAACTCACACGGTGAGCCCATTTCTGAGCATCACCTGGTGACAGAACAGCCCCCACAAGAGCCTGCAGCAGGGCAGAGCGGCCGAGGGCGACGGCCCAGCCCTCTTTGCACGGGCCAGGCTGCACAGGGCGAGCTTTCTACTTCAGGTACAGGAAAGACATGAGGGTGCAGGGAAGCCACTGGGGGAGAGAGGCCGGGACCATCCAGGATGAGCAAAGGACCACCGGGTAACAGCCTGAGGAGGGCAGGGACGTGCCCAGATGCTAACGCCCACCTAGGCTTTTGCAGTGGTCATTGGACTGTGGTCATTGGACTGTGGTCAGGATGCATCCTTGCTGCCTCATGGCCTCACTGTCACATTCTGCTGCTGGACTCTGCAGAACCGCCCGCAGGTCCAGGGACCCTTCCTCTTCCCCTCCTTCCTGGAATGGGCAGGCCTGGGTCCATCCTGCCTCCACACACTTACCTCTATGGCTCGGGCCTGTCCCCATCCCTGGTCCCTCTCTGCACTGGGCTTAGCAGCCTCGGGCTGCACACTCTGTGCCCCTCAGCCCTGACCAGACGGGGGACTGAGGGGACACAGGGATGCAGTGACCAGGCAGCCACAGACAGGGCTGAGGACCAGCTGCCCGCCCTGTGGTGCCTCCAGCCGGGGCCTTGTGGCCAGAATTGATTGGTGTGATTTAACCTCATCGAGGGCGTCAGCTGGGGGACCCCAGGGGAGCACGATAAAGACACAGTCTCCAAGCTCAGGGCTGCGCCTGCTAATTGAGTCTTGGCCTCCTGTCCTAGCAGTCCGCACCGCTGAGCCAGCAGCTGCCCGGGACTCTGCAGGGCTCCAGCGGCAAACACGCCTGGACACGAGAAGTCCTGCTGCTGGGCACAGCCACACAAGAGCAGGTGCAGCCAGGCATCTCTGGGAGGCGGCCACAGGGTCCTCGCCCTTCCTCTCCCCTCTCTCAGTGCCTATGCAGGCGGTAGCCCGGGCCAGGGCAGAGGCCACCCCAGGACTGGGCAGAGGTCCCTCATGCTGCATTCAGAACTAGGGTGACAGGTTCGGCCTGGTTGCCTGGAACCCGTCTGCACTGTAATGGAAATTCTCTCCCATTTTATGTAGTTGCTGGGGTGTGGGTTCAAGGCTGGGAAAGGAAAGGCAGACTCATTTTCCTTCCACACCACAAGCTTCCATGTAAAGGTCAGAGTTAACACACTGCGTACTCAGTCAGTCACCTCCTGCCCCCTGGTCTCTGCCTGCACCGGAGGTTCCCAACCTCCACCTGCCCATGGCCAGTGGTCCCTGTCCCTGTCCCTGTCCCTGTCCCTGTTGGGTCTGGAGGACACAGCAGTGCCCAGCCAGGGGCCTCATCTGCCTCCTCACCAGTGGACTTGGGTAAAATCAGCTGCCAGACCGTGAGATCTTCCCAAGGCTCCTGGGAATGTGACATGGGGCAGCAGGCAGTGAAAGGAGCCCACAGGCTGGGGCAGGAAGGCGCCCCCTTTCCCGAGGGTGGTCATGAGCTGGGACCAGAATCCCATGAACCCCAGCACCTGAGGTTCTAGTGCACAAAATAATCAAAGAGCTAAGATGAAGGGTAAATGCCAAAGAAAGAACAAGTTTCTATGAAGAAATATTCGCCATCACTGGTCACTCGAGAAATGCAACTTCAAACAGCACTGAGGTTCCATGTCGCTCCAGAAAGAGTGGCCACCATCAAGAAATCAGCAGATAACAAATGCTGGGGGGCTGTGGGGGAAAAGGAAACCTCTCCACTGCTGGTGGGAGTGCAGACTGGTGCAACCACTGTGGAAATCAGTGTGGAGATTCCTCAGGAAACTAGGACTGGAGGTCAAGTTCAACACAACTATTCACCTTCTGGGTATTTTCCAAGAAAAATTGAAAATGTCATGCCACAGTGACATATGTGCACCCATGTTTATAGCAGCAGAATTTGTAATAGCTAAATCTTGGAAACAACCAAAATGCCCATCAACCACAGAATGGATGGGAGAGATGTGGGCATTTTATGCAATGGAATATTACTCAGCTATAAAAAAGGATGATCGTGAGGCTTTTATAGGTAAATGGAGACAACTTGAGACTATACCCAGAAGTGAAATAAATCAAACACATTTGTAAATATCATATTATCTCCTTAGTTTAAAAAAAACAGAAAAGTAATAAGATCCAAAATGTACAATAAATATTGTGATAACAAAAGGGAAAGAAAGTGTTCTAAAGGAAAGAACAACTGGGATGGGGGCAGGAGAGAAGGGAGAAGGGAAGCTCTTACATGTATATAGGTGCAGGTATTTAACCGTCTGTGTGTATCTGCATACAAGATAGACAACCTACTACCAATCTGTTAGTTCATCCAAAAGGACAGTTTGTGCTGTCATTGTTTGATTGTTTGATCATTTTTGTGCCTAAATCTTATAACCTGAACAACTATTTTTAAGATAACAATACGCAATATATTAACTAGTGTTATTTTCCTATTTTTTTTGAAACAGTATCATTTCTATCTTTTTTCTGTTTTGCTTTAAAAAAAAAAAAAAAAGAGCTTGCAGAGATGGAGCAGAGTCATCAGCAATGTCCTGGAAGGGAAGCGACCATGATCGGAAGGCCGTCCTTGAAGTGTGAGGCAAAGGGAGAAGGGAGGCCAGGGACCGAGCAGAGGAGGGCGAGGACAGATGGTGGTGGCCTTGGCTCTGCCCGCTGAGCGTCAGACAAAGAGTATTTAGACGGAGGCGGACAAGAGGGCCAAGCAGGTGCCTGCACCCGATACAGGCCAGGGAACCAGGGAGCCCAGGCGGGACCACCCCAAACAAACCTCGCCAGGGCCGAGCAGGGGTGCCACAAGCCATTTGTAAAGCAGCCAGCAAAGAAGCAGGTGACCCACAAAGGGGGAAGGGCCAAACAGAACAGCTTTCCCAGCGAAACCCATGACTGGAGACAGCAGCATGACATCAAGAGCCCGGAGAACCACAAAACTGAGACTCCCTCATGGGTGTAATTTCATTTGCGACCATTGCACCAACTCCTAAGCTTGGACACTGGGGTAACCAAGAGAGCCCAGTCCAGGAATCACTGACAAGAGGACGAGGAGCACCCCATTTTCCCCGGCCACAGAGCACAAGATACAAAGGGGTAAGGGCTTCTTGTCATCCACAAAGTAGCAGACTTTCAAGGTTCAGCGAAATCTGCATCCCGGCCCAGGCCAGGGGCACAGGGAGGTGTCTGCAGGTATTGCCCACATGTGGAGCTCCCACGGGTAATTTCCGGACAATTCTGATTACGAGCAATTTTCACCTCCTGGGTGGTTCTCGAAGCAGACCCTACACAAGACACACTCAGTGTAAACAAGTCATGACTGTCACAATGATGTGCCCGATGACACAGGGACATCTGAGGCAGGGAAGAGACAGAAGGAGGGCTGATTATCCTGGCTTGCAGTTTTCAAGAAAGACATCAGAGCCAGCATGGAGAGGGGCTCATCAGGCAGTGATCCCAGGGGGCAGCACAGGTGCCAGATGGGGCAGGCAGGCATCCACTGAGCTGGGACCGTGGTGGCCAGGTAGCTCTGCACGGTTGTGCCCAAGGCTCGCACAGCCTGCCTGGGGAACCGGGGATGGAGCGACACACAGAGCAGGCTTGATCCCACCTGCATCTCTGCAGCCCCTTGCAGCTGTGCATGGAAGGAAGTTGCTGGAAGCAGGGCTGGGCAGGAGGCACCAGCAGTGGCAGGGCCTGGGGACGTGCTGGGTGCAAGGTGGCCATGGTGGTACAGATGGTTCTGCAGTGTGATGGTCAAGGTGAGGTGACAGGGTGACAATGCCATGCAGGAAGGGCCTGGACCAAGGACATGCGGCCCAGCTTCCTACTTTTTTCTCTGCCTCCTTTCCCGTCTCCAAGGCCAGGCCACGTCTGTGACCTCTGCTCTGTGCTCAGCAGGGAAGGGACTGCTCGGGACCCCCCGTGGGCACCCAATACACACAGCTGAATGAGCAGACCACGGGAAGCAGATCTGTCCCCAGACAAGCCAAGAAGGGACTTTGGGGCCTGCCCAGCCCTCTCAGGGTGGTATCAAAGGAGAATAGCAGGTGCACAGCCCCAGTGGGGCAGAGTCTCAGATGACACAGCTTCAGGCCTCCTGGAGCAGAGGTGAGTAGGGCAGGTGTGCAGCTCTTCAAGGCAGGCTGATGTCCAACATGACCTCCAGGGACTCCAAGGGACAAGAGTGATAGGGGATGTGGGCAGGATGCAGCTGACCTCACAGAGAGTGGAAATGCTCAGTCCCTCTGCTGCCCGAAAGTGTGGTCTGCAGATGTCCCCTGGGCTCTTCTTCAGCCTCCCTGTGAGTGCTGGGGGGCTTTTGGATGCTCCTGTCAGGGACTGCTAGGCCACTGCTGCTGAGCACCCAAAGGCCATCGACCACAGCCTGAATGAGCCCCTTCCTCTGCAGCAAACACCCAGGCCCGCCGGCGTGGGGAGCAATGGGCTGCTCTTCTCCCACAGGTTTGGAGAACATGGTTCTGGATGAGTGTGGAATGAAATGAAGAAAGGAAAGGTTTCTTTAGCTCACAGTTTGTGGAGGTTTCAGTCTGTACTCAGCTGACTCCAAGGCAGGGTGGCAGGGCACAGGGGCAACACTTCAAGGCAGCATCCAGCAAAAACAACCAGAGCAAAAGGGGGAAGAGCAAGACTCTTTTCCTCTCCTACCTTGTATGCAAGCTGCCCCACCCTAGGCAGGTGTAGCACTCACAAAATCTCCTCATCCTCCCCTTGCACAGGATGAGGATATTTACAAATACCTGGCTCCCTGCTGAGTCTCTCAGTTAAACTTCTGAACTTCTCAAATTGACTCAATGTATCAGCCATAACAGAAGGGAAAAGAAGCTTGCCACCCCTTTTGCTTTTGCTTGCTTTTGCTGTCTCCTGCCACCATGAACTGTTGCCCCTGTGCCACGCCACCCTGCCTTGAAGCAGCTGATCATGGACTGAAACTTCCACAAACTATGAGCTAAAGAAACCTTTCCTTCCTTACTTTTGGGTGTTGGTATTTTGCCTCAGCAATGAGAGACACAGGCTGCTATCACAGGGCATGCTGAGGAGCGGCCGTTCTGAGGGACCATGGAGGCACAAACAGAGAGGAAGGTGGGGCAAATGGGGACACATCCTCAGCAAGGCCACGGCAGGAAAAGGACCAGGAGGCGGCACAAGGCACGGCACACCTGTCCTTTAGGGTGCTGACCTGTAGCACACTATTCCCAGCCTGGCCAAGTCCTCTGCATGGCCCCACTTGGAGGAGCTTAGTTCACTCCAACATGAGGAAAGCTGGCTGCTTGGCTGGCTCTGCCGTTGGTCGGTTGGTGGGAGATTGTGTTGTCAGGGAGATGGTGTAGTTTGGTAGGGGAGTGGTTAGTTGGTTGGGTGGTAGAAGGCTGTTTGGTTGGTTGGTTGGTTGGTTGGTTGATGAGATATTGGGTTGAGAGGGTGGTTGGTTGGTAAAGGAGTGGTTTGGTAAAGGAGTGGTTAGCTGGTTATGTGATGGGTTAGTTGGTAAGTCGGTTGATTGATGGGAGATTGAGTTACTTGGTTGGTGGGGACTTGGTCAGTTGGTTAGTTGGTGGGGATTAGTCAGATGGTTGGTTGTGGGTGGGTGCTTAAGTTGGTCAGTTGATTGGTAGGGGATTAATTAGTTGGTTGGTTAGTAAAGGTTGGTTTGATGGGTGGTGGATTGTTTAGTTGAGTGATTGCTGTGAGGTTACGTTTGTGAGTTGGTTAGTTGGTAAGGGGTGAAGGGTTGCTGAACTGATTGGTTTTCAAGAGGTTGGGTTGGTTAGTTGGTTTTCTCAATAAATGATAGAATGTTGCTTCTCATATCCAGTCAAGAACTTCCTCCCTGCACTAACTAGTAGATCTAAATTGAGCGTTTTGGTAGAGTCGCAGCACATGAATTTCATTTATCACTTCAACCCTGTTTTCTTGGAACTAGAAATGAATGTAAGCAGTGCAGCTGGTTTTTCCTGCCTTTCCACTCAATGAGTAAGTGAGACCCAGGAGACACCAATCGCCTTTCTCCACCGCACACGCCCCTCACAGCAAGAGTTGCTTGGTGAGGGTGTGAGTATCGTGTAGGGAGACAGGGACAGCTTCAATACTGAACGCCCCAATGCAAGGCGACAGCTTGATCTAGTTCTCAACCAAAGAGATGTCCTCCAGCCACAGCACGGCGACTCTCAGGGAGATCACACTGCAGAGATGTTTAGAGGTGCTTTGAGGATTATCAAAGGGACATTGGCCTATGCAGGGCTTCTGTCATCACGGACGATTGAAGCACACATCAGAAGCTCCTTGGCGGAAGGCGCGACTGATGTTCTTTCTGCTGGTATTTACTGAGCGTGCGTGGTCTGCATGACTGTGCTCAGAGAATAATGGCAAATGCACGTCACACGCATCCTCGTCCCCACAGAGCAGGCAGCCTCCTCCACACACTGCCACCTCCACAGCCCAGAGTCACTGGTCTGTCATTCAGCCACCCAGCAAATGCATGCCGAGCACAGTGCGCCCTGCTCTGAACCCTGAAGATGCGGGGACAGACGAGGCCCAGCTGGCTGTGGTGGAGACCGGCACCCCATGACAGAGCAGGTCTCTGGGCTCGGCTTTGTAGTGTCCCTGCAGAGGACTGTGGGTGTGACAATCCCCATGCTGGGCCTAGGAAGAAGCGAATAATTCCAGGAGATGCCCATGGCACTGAAGCGACATTTGAAAGATGGAGCTCAATCCCGATGCCAGTGCCTTGATGGGTGCTGGGAAGCACAGGCCACAGGACATCCGCTGGCACTGTCCCCAGGCCACCCCAGTACTCAGCGGGTGTACCGTGTTTACTCTTCCCTCTTAGCTCGGAAGTGGCTAAAGGCCCTAGTTTAGAAACGTAACTCAACCCAGGAGTCTTTCTAAAAATCACTCACCCAGAGGAAGCTTTTCTGGGGACAAAAGCAAACCCTTTTAACTTATTATCAGGATTAATTATCCACTCTGCCAGGCTTTCTTGTGTTGGCCCGGTGAGAAGGCGGCACATGACCCACTCTGCCAAAGTGACAATGGACCAGAACCAGAGGGGACTCTGCCCACACTCAGTGTCACACTGGGCTGAGAGCGGGGGTGTCCAAACAAGTGCACGACGGTGACACAAAGGCCTGGCCCCCTCCAAGCAGGGGTTGGGGAGAGGGAATGTCGGACATGCAGGGAGTGCCCCATGTGTCCCCAGGGCAGGCACTAAATACCGCATCAGGGACAGAGCTCCCTGCATCCCCAGCAGAGAGGACACTGCTGGCGGCTTGCTGGGCTGGACAAGTTCTGTGTGTGCAGACAGCGGGCGCAGGACAGGGAGGTGGCCTGGTCTTGCCCACCCCAAGGGCTTTTTGCTCCAGGTGGGTGAGAAGTATGTGGGGACCCCAGGAGGAAGGGCACAGGGAAGGACGGCAGCTTGCCGTGTCCAGGGCCGTGGAGCTCCTGCGAGCCCGCCCCAGGCCACCCGGGCCAACAAGTGCTCTGAGACAGCGCAGAGCAGGCAAAACCCTCATGGGGACATGTAACTCTGGCCTGAGCCACAGAACAATTCCAGCCCCTGGGCTCATTTAGGGCAGAGCCAGGGAGCATGGGGCAGGTCATCCCGAGGCCACCCTTAGGCTGGCCAAAGGGAGATGGAGCCAGGGGCAGCAGGACCTCAGAGGGGTGGGCTCGTGGCCAGGGCAGTGCCCTGAAGGCTGAGCAGGGCTGGCTGGAGCGGGAAGGATCCTATGGCAGGAGGCCAGGCTGGTGCGGAAGTCCGAGCTGAGCAGGGGGAGCCAGAGTCCTTTAGTAAATAACTGCACCCCAGGTATCATGCTGGCACTTTGGGACAGAGCTCCTGAACAGGACGACGGAGGGGGCATGTGGGGACATGAGGACAGGGCTGAGAGCCCCCTTGGAGATGGCCCTGTCCCACCTAGTGGTGGCAGCCACCAATGACAGAGCTGGGCACAGGAGAGCAGAAGGTCACATCCAGGCAGGGAACGTAGGAGCAGTGCGCAGCCCTGGAGCAGGGGGGAAGACCCCAGCCTGTCCTGCTCCCACACCGTCTCCTGCCAGGGCTATGCACACAGGGCTGCATGGACAGAAAGAATGCAGCCATGGGACGCTCCTGGGGTGCAGAGCAGGCGTATAGATCTGAGGTGCTGCGAGCCACCTGGTACCCAGCTCACAGAGGCATCCGACAGGAACAGAACACCCGCGGGCCACAGAGAGGCCCACGTCTCAGCCCTACCCAAGGCTGGTGAAGCCCCGGGTTAGGACAGGTCTGTGAGCCCGCTTCTGTGCCCCCTGAGATCCCCAAGAAAGGCTGCGGAGAGGGTCCAGAGGCTGCCATGGTAACAGGAGTCACAGCTGTGCCAGCCTGACCAGAGATGTGCATTGAGGAAGGGGTTCTGGGAGGCGACCTCACAAAGGAACCCCAGAGCTTTGCAAGAAGGCTGAGGGTCCTAGGCATGCACCAGGTCCACAGCCTGGACAGGCCCAGGGTCCTGGGCACCTGCTCGTGGGGAACAGGGCCATGAGCACCCTGGGAGGGGCAGGCCTCCAGCCAGCCCAGGGACAGGGACAAGCCAGATGTGCCACGTCACCAACCCCCTCCATCCTGGGTCGGGGACCAGGCCTTCGTCACCACCATCCACAGCTAGAATCCACCAGAGTCCAGGAAAGTTGTTTGAAACACAGACAACCCTGCCAGCGCTGTCCCACCTCCCTCTGCAGGGACACCCTCAGGATACCACAGAGGCACCAGGGGGTGCAGGTTACCCAGTCCCCCTGTCACTCCTCAGCAGCAGCACTGTGCCATTAAAATGCCACTCACCAGGCCACAATTATTTCCGCTGCCCTGGAATCCGGAAGTCCATTCTGCCTTCGCTTGCCTCCCTACCCAGCTGATTTCCTCCCAAGGGATCTCTCTGCCCTCCCGGCATTGCCACCATCCCTGAGGATGGGGAAACTGAGGCAGAGATGAGGGAAGGCATAGGCTATGCTCTGATGATCAGAGTGAGAAGCTCCCTGGGGTCAGGCCAGGGGAAGGTCCTCCCTCAGCCCACTGGCCACACAACAGAGAGGGACCACATCCGGGTGAGGACTCAAGAGGCCACATCCTCCTGGACCTCAGCTGCCCACCCACCATCTTCTGCACCTCTCAGGGAGCACCCCATGGGGGTGCCATCTCCACCTGCTGCCCCTGCAGGTCTCCACATGCCCGGTCCTGCCCCTTAGTCCTGGGTCAACCTGACAAAGTCGAAAATCTCCGGGACAAGGAGAGTCTCCAGGAATGCTGGTCCTGACCCCCTCGACTTCTGCTGCCTCAGGGCAGAGCTCCCATGTGTCACAGTCCCGCTCTCTTCCATGCTGCTGTCACCAAATCACAGACCAGTGATGAGGCACAGGAACCCCTGTCTTGCGTTTCAGAGATTATGGGGCCAAGTCTGAGGGTCCCCTCTGAGGACCTGTGCATCCCGGAAAGCCAGCGTGGGATGCGTGCAGGCGTTTACAATGTTTCCCTCTCTCCAAAGCAACCCACCCCCAAGGAAGAGCAGGGCCCAGAAGTGAGGCTGAGCCCTGGAGACTCTTCCCCACCAAAGGCACCTCCTAGCTCCACTGCCCTGGGGACGGCGCGCAGGAGCTGCCGTCACTCGGTCACTCACCCAGGCCTCCGACCCCCATGCCAGCACCCTGCGGCCTCGGGTGGGGCAGGACCTGGGCCGGCCTCCTTCTCACCTCTGCTTGGCTCCCATCATAGCCTCCCGCCTCCCACTGGGCAGCCTCGATCTCCCCCTGCTGCAGGTGCCCCAGCCGTGGGAGGTGGCCACTCCCAGGGCCTGGGGGTGGAGTCCCAGGATTGTTCCCTCGCCTCCCTGCTTAGAGAAAAGCAAAAACATTCCAGCTGCCAGGACCAGGTGCACAGGGCACAGCAAGGACAGAACTGAACTCAGAGGACCCCGCAGGGCTGCATAGGCGCCAAACTGCGTGGCCAGCTCCACTCAGCCCGCCCGCCCCAGAGAACCCTCCACAGGGAGGCGTGAAGGGTGTGGCCAGGACCTCAGTGGGAGCAGGCCCAGGACACGGACGGGCTGAGCCGGTCTCTGGTGCCTCTGCTGGAAGGGGTTGGGCCCAGAGCGAGGCCCCAGGAGTGGAGGCAGCACTGCAGCCCCGCACAGCTGGGACCAGGCACCAGCTATGTGAAGTACTCAGCAAAGGCACCTCCTGGCCGCACCCTGGGGACAAAGGGACCAGGAGACGGTGGGCTGGGGGAACCAGCCCGCTGCGAGGTCCACGGTCCTCCCTCCCTCCTCATGGCAGCGCGGGAAACTTCTTCTCCCCAGATCGGCCTCCTCTCTCACTCTGTGCTTTGGTGCATACAGGATGCTCCTTACCCCAGGGCCCCATGCCGCGCCCTGTCCCGTGAGCACCCCCTGCCACCCCTCTCCCCCACCCAGTACCCAGATGCCTCGATGATTTGCATGAAAACAAAGCGCTGCACCCCTACCAAGCCGCAGGAAGCCCCACCCGGTGTCTCCAGAGAAAGACCCTCACCGTCCAAGTCCCGCCAGCTGAGGAATCCGGGAGTCTGATACAGCGATGGGAGCAGCCCAGAGGTGTCCTGCTCACCAGGGCCGGGGCACTGCCCACACGCTGCCCCCAGGCAGCCCGGTCCAGTGCCGCCGCCCGTGCCCTCTGCTCCCGCAATCTCCATGAGCCCCACTGCCCCTCATCCTGCCGCCAACTGTCAGTCAGTTTACTGACCGCGTCCCACCTCGTGTGAGGCGGCCTAGACAGCCGACCCAGGCATACGGGGAGAGGGAAATGGCTCCCCTCCGGGGACGCTGGGCATCTCTGACCCAAGGTTCACACTGCTAATGTGCAGCCCCTTCCCAGGTGGACAGGTGAACCCACACCCTTCCTCTCTGCCCAAGACACCACGTGACCATGGCTCTCCTGGGACTCACACAGCAATAAGGTCCAAACTGCAACATCTCGACAGCTCCATGCAGAGGTAACAGGTGGCCAGGCAGGGTCTGCGGCCTCACCTGGTCCCCAAATCCCCATCTGGCTGCTTCTCTAAAACCCCAGATTACTTCTCCGGGCCCCAGCATACTGCTAAACTGTCACCCTGGCATCTGACTCTCATTTGTCAAAAGTGTCGGGGGGCAGTTGCAGGGAGCAGGGGGCTTCGGTGATGTGGAGGATTCGGATAAGCCATCTCTGAGGCCGCACATGGCAGAGTCCCCGGCACTGACCAGGGAAGACTTCAGATTTCTTATCACAAACACTAGCACTGTTGCCTCCTCCCTCCCTCGGGAGTGGGGACAGATGCCGCCTCCAGCTGTGGGTGAGAAAGCTGCTCATGCTTGTTGCTGGGCAGGTGGACGAAATGCCAGCCACTTGTATGTTCCAAGCCCGCCTATAAGCTCTGTGATGGGATGAACCTGATCCTAGTTCTCCGGTGGGTGGGGACTCCGGGTCCCCCGCCCTGAAAGGGGTACGAGGCAGGGAGATGGGTGTGGCTAAACCCAGCTGGGAAAGACAGTGTGGTGACACGTGCGCATGCACAGAACAATTCATAGAGTTCTGCTGTGGGCTTCCTGTAAGAACTTGAGCAGGACTTTGAAAGGGGGACCTGGGCTCGACGGCCATGTGGGAAACATAAAAAGGGGCAGATGCTGCTCCGTACTTGCCTTGGCGTCTTCAGGGAGGAGCCCCGAAGTAGGCTGCAGTAGGTTGTATTTTTATTTTTTCTCCCTTTTCTTCTACTTTTATTTGGTCCAAATTCACCCTGCAGAGCCCATTTTTTTCTACCTTTAATAAATGAAACCTTGCCACCGTTTATACTTGTTTATTCTTTTTGTTCAGGACAGAAAGAACCTAGAAATCACCTCTAGGACTCCAGTACTCCAAAACTCTGGTAACAGGTAGATTATGACCCCTGTGCCAAAAGCTATACTCATGTCTCAGTGGATGGGACCATATTTGGAAAAAGGGTCTTTGATGATGTAATGGAGTTAGGGGCCTTGAGATGAGGTCATCCTGGATTATCCAGGTGGCCTAAATCCAATGATAAGTGTCCTTATAAGCAATGAAGAGGAGACCCAGACAAGAGAAGGAGTGAGGCAACAGAGGTAGAGATAGGAGTGATGTGTCCACAAGCCAAGAACACCAGGAGAGGAAGGACTCTTCCCAGAGCCTTTGAAGAGAGGAAGGGACTTGATCAGGGACTCAGTCTCAGGGGTTGTCACAGATGCATATAGCTGATAAAGCCACCCAGTATGTGGCAAGCTATGGTAGCTGTCACAGGAAGCTGACACATTACCCGTGGGGCTCAGAGCCACATCCAGGAGTGAGGCTGCCCCCAGCTGTCACTAGCTGGGCTGGGCCTTCCCAGCCACCGGTGCAAGTACTCCAGCCTCTTTCTAGTGCCCTGAATGCTGCGGGGTCTACATACCAGGGCCCACCTTGCACACTCTTTGACCTTGAGTCAGTCCTTTGACCTCTCAGGCCCAGAGCATGGAGTTTTGTGAACTTTACACCTGAATAAGAGTGATAAGGGCTAAAACAGCACCTAGCAGGCAGGAGATGCTCCTCTCTGGGAAGCTATTGTGAACAGAGATCTAAAAGCAAACACAGGACTGGAGGGAGCCCACGCCGTCAGGAGGGCAGCTGGGAACGGACAGATGGATGGACAGATGGACGGCCAGCTCCACAGACCAGGAGGCTTGGGTGATGTCAATAAGGCCTACACCAATGAGTGGAGGTAGCCCGTCTGCTTAGCATTGATAAATGGCTCATTAATATGAAACTTTGCTCCATTTAGCATTTCTTATTGCCAATTAGTAGTAATGCCTCCACCACACTTGAGACAACTGAAAATTAATGGCGTCTCTTTTCTGCACTGAGAATGGCCGGCTGGGGCTTCCAAAGGGTACCTGGAGTGGACCATGGGAACCGAGCGGAATCCTGCTCGGGGTGCCGAGGCTGGGGCACAGCCAAGCCCTGTGGAGAAAGGCGTCAGGCCCGCACATCCCATAGCCGAGGGGTCCTCAGGCTCCACCCCAAGCGAGAGGCCAGTAGCAGAGGGATCAGGCCACCCAAGCCGAGTCCCCACCCGCTCTCAGGCCAGCCAGCGGCTCCCGTCCTTCTCTCTCTCTCTCCCTGAGTGATTAATGACAGCTCGTGGTGTCACGAAGTAAACAATGGGATTGTGCTAGCAAGAGTTATGAGGGAAATAAAGCCATCTCTCTCCTGGCCCAAACAGATAGTGCGGGCGGTGGCAGGGTATTAAGCATCCTTTGCAGGCAGCAATATATCGATTTCTGTTCAGTGTAACAGCCTGTTTACATCGGTTATCAGGAAAGCTGACCCCAACCTGCAGCGCTCGTTTCAGCAGCTCATCCCTGGGGGCGCCCAGGACTGGCCTGGATATTAGCATGGGATGCCCGCAGGGGCTAGATGGGCAGTCACGCCAAGACATCTGCCCCTGCTCCAGGCTAAGCAGCCAAACTCTGAGCCTCAGTTTCCCCATCTGCACCACGGGTTCAAAGAAGATGAAAGTAGGAACTCACCAATAGAGTATGTGTTACCCCCATACCAGAGGTGCCAGAGACCCCCAGGTCAGGACTCTACCATGCCTCTGTATGTCCATCTGGCCACAGTTGTGCCATGTGTGACTGTGTGTCCACGAGGACAGTGGACAGTGTGCAGGACACCCTAGAGTGTCGCCTCAGTAACTGTCCATCCTTAGAGCACAGGACCCCAAGGTTGACCTCACCTTGGGGATCTAGAAGCCCTGGGGACAAGGAGCCTCTGAGCCCCAGCCCCATGCAGTAGGCTGAACACAGACCTGGTGTGCCTGCCGCACACACTAGGCCCGCCCCACCCGGGCCCACCGAGCTGAGCCAGACCCTCTGCCCCAGACCCTGGGCCACCTCCTGCCCCCGGCTTCCTGCCTGTGCCACGCCCACCTCCACCCCCGGCCGATTCCCGTGGCCTCAGAACTGTGTCTGGGCCCCCAGCCTGTGACATTCCTGCTCCAGTGTACCAGGTCCAGCCTCCCCTGCTGGAAAGTACTGAGGACTCCTCCTTGAAGTCTGTTGTCTCCGGGGCATGGGCTGTGAAGTCTCCCCACAGCCCTGGTCACAAACAGACTGAGTGCCCTGACCACGTGGTTCCTTCCCTTTCCGGAGGTCAGAAAGCCAAGGCGGGTCTTTCCAAGCAGAAGCCAGGCTGGCTCGGGGTGGCTCCCTCCCAGCACCAGGGGAAGAGCACACCTTGCCTCCTCAACCTCCATGGGTCCTGGAGTGACACCGTGGCCCAAGCGGCCCCATCAGAGGCTTGGGGCAAGATGCCTCGGTCAAGCCTGGTCCCACCGTGGCCCCAAAAGCCACCTGACTCCACCCATCTGCAGACTCCTGGGTAAAACAGACTCCTGAGCTTACGGCTGCAAAGCGCCCCAAGTTCATTGCCGGCAAGCCTGGCAGGGCACAGCTTTGGGATCACCCTGGGAAGACGTGGCTTTCTAGCAAGGTTGGTCTCACCACTGGGCTCACGATGCAGAAGGAAGTTGTTTGAGGCCTTGTCATCCCCACTCCCGTCCCTGCGCCTCCCACCCAGGCCACCGGGCTCCGGGTGAAGACACCCACCCAGGCCACAGAGGACACTGAGACCAGGAGGAGACGAGGCACCTTCCAGAATGGGGCTGGACTCTGTACCCACGGATCTCGTTGGCCATCCCCACTAAAAGCTGCCCCCTCGACACTGTGTCCAATTATTTAAATCCCAGCCTCTCCACTCGCTCAGATTGGACAGGATTGGACATTTATTAGCTAACCGAGTGGCCGTAATATGATAGCAGATCCGAAGGAGCAGAAAATTAAATGTTCTTGAGTTATCTTATTGAAATTTCCCTTCTTTGGCTTTTATTGGAGGCGACAGCGCCAGAATTTCAAAGATGCATTTTAAGAGACTTCTTTATGGGGTTGCCCAGCAAAAGCCAAAGCCATCAAAACCGAGGCGGCCGGCGAGCCCTCAGTCGGCCACCCCCGGACATGGCAGGAACGCCAGCTTGGTGGCGTGGCTCACCGCTGGCAGCTGATGGGGCCCTGCTTAGCAGCCCCTGGGGAGCTCAGAACAAACACCAGCACTCATTCGATGGCTTCTCGGATGCAGGCGGCGTGTTTTATAGAGAGTTCGCTACTTTATTCATTGAATTTTGATTACTTATTATCATAAGGAGATACATTGGTTTCATAAGCAAGGCAGGAGGAATAAACCACAAAATGAAGCTGCTGTCAGCTCACAGGCCCAGGCTGCCTCCCCGAAAACCAGGTTTCTGCCCAAGCGCCGTGCTCAGCCTGATGTAGACATATCGAAGTCATTAAGGGAACAGAAATGGGACGCAGAGGCCCGGAGCCAGCCCAAGCGCTGCACTTCAACTGTCAGGGACCTCACCAGAGACAGCCCTGGCCAGGGACATGGGCTGCTCCTGCGGGGTGGGGGTGGGGGTCTCTGCCAGGCTGGCCACCCCCGGGTCACCCTTCCTGGCAGATCTAGCCTTCTCTCTCCTGTTTTATTTCCCCTCGGTTATTTCCAAGTATATTAAAAATAAGCATTGTGCCTGGGTCTTCATCTGTAAGGGGACTGAGACGGTTTCCCTGGAAATGACAGGCGTGCCATAGAAGGTAGGGTGAGTCAGAGGCTGGAAGGTGCCCAGGGATCTGAGACCCAGCCTTTCTGGTTTTTCCAGGGGATGGAGGAGGCAGCTTAGCATCGGCAGGTTTGGGGTGTAGGGCTATCCCCACTCTTCAGGCTCCTGGTCCTGGGAGATTTAGGGGAGGGACAGCAGCTGGTGGGTGAGGGTTATAGAGAGAGGGAGAGGCTCACTAAGGGCTTGGGGGTGGCTGCTTTGTGTGGGAAAGGGTGGGGAGGAGGGATCAACCAGCCCCAGGGTAGCATTGCCCCACCCAAGCCAGGGAGGCGCCCCCTCCCCAAGATGGGAAGCCACGCTGAAACGGAGAGCAACAGCGCAGCTTCCTGTTTCCACAAGCAGAGCACCTGCTCCAAGAAGAAGAAGGTCCTCTGCAGCCAGCGGCCCAGTGCTCATTTAGTGTCCAGGTAGGACACGTTTCTAGAATGCTGCGTGGGGTCCCAGGCTGTCTGCACGATGACTGTCAGACTCGGGGCAAGATCATCCTTGGTTTCCTTGTGAGTCTGAGGTGGACCTCAATGACCAGAGGCTGGGGCTGGCGTCCGGGTGGGAGCAGGGAGGTGGCACGAGCAGGTGGGTGACTCTGTGAGGTCCCTCAGGCGCTGCTCAGGTGTCATTGTACTCACTCAACAGGTGTGAAAGCAGGATTAGGGCTGAGCGAAATGGGTCAAGTCCCACGCTGGGAACCCAGCGCTGCACAGACACAGAGACACACAGACACAGTGTGATGCAGCTGTGACACCAGCAGCTGTGAAGAGACGGAGACCCCCAACACAGGGACCTCAGGCTCTGGGGGACCACATGGGGACCAGAAGACACAGAGGCTGAGACTGGATATGTGTGCTCCAGCCAGAGAGAGCCAGAGGTGACAGAGGTGTCACATCCCTGGTCTCTGGCCATGGTGAGGCTCAGGCTTGGTCCCCAGCATAATGAAGGTTTGTGCTAATTTCCTGCAAAAGCACAAAAGACAGTCACCCCTCGGTGCCCACAAGGACAGACTCCAAGGACACCAGGTCTGCAGATGCCCTGCTCATCCATGTGAATGGTCTGGTGCCTTCCTCTGACCTCGCACCTCCTCTAGTAGCCTCTAAGCCATCCCTGGATAACTTACAAACCTAAGGCCACTTGTGTGCTGCCAAGAGGTGGCTAGGGAATGACAGCTCTTCTGAATACTCACGATCTGAGATTGGGTGAATCCACGGAGCCAAAATGCACAAATTAAGACCAAGGTGAAGCAGATGGAAGAAGGAACCAGCAAAGGGCTGAGCACGGTCAGGGGAAGAGGCCACACTGGGGGGTGGGAGTGGGGCTCATGGCCCATCAGAGGCAGAGGCAGTGGGGCTTGGTAGCTTCTTGCTCTGCTGTCACTGAGAACCAATGCCAGACACCCACCTCTCTGAGGAGGACAGGTTAATGGTGGCTGAAGTTTCGGGACATCATTGATTTGCTGCTAAGCAGGAGCAGGATGACAGAGGGGTCTGGTGGAGGATAGCTGCTCACAGCATAGTGGATGGGAAGAGAGAGTGAAGAGAGGGGCTGGGAAGGAGAAGAGCCCTTCAGGCCATACCCCTGTGACCTGTCTCTCCCCACCAGGCCTGGCTTCCTAACAGCAAGTCAGTTATAAGTCCCGTAATCCAATCACCTTCCAAAGATCTCACCTGTGAGCACCTGAGGATACTGGGGGACATCTAGATAGAAACCATAACAGGCAGTGAGCAGGGGAGGTGGGCAGAGTGGAGTGCTGTCCTGAATCTTGGCTCTGGTGCCCACAAAAAGAACCCATGCTGTTACTACAACAAATCCTACAAGCAGAGGTCCTTGATTACCTTACAGGTCATGCATCCAAGACTTCAGCCTCTTCATGGAGCTGCTTCCTCTTGGAGTTCCAGGAAGAGCCTTCTCCTGCCTTTTCTACCTTCTAGTGATTTCTACATTCCTTGGCTTGTAGCCCCTTCCTCTGTCTCCAAAGCATATCACTCAAACCTGATATTTATCTTCCTGTCTTTCCTCTTTTTTTCCCCTGCATCCCTCTCATGAGGACCCTATGACCACATCTGAGCTCAGGTGGGGGATCCAGGCTCCCAACTTCAGATCCTTCCCTTGATCCAGTCTGCCTGGAAAGCCCTTTTGCTATGTGAGGTGATGTGTTCAGAGGTTGTAGGGCTTGGACATTTGGGAGACATAAGTCTTACATGAAGCGGTCCTTGGACAGTTGACGTTGGGTCTCCAAGTCCATTAACCTCCAGGGCTTCCCTAACAAAGTACCAGAAAATGAGCAGTTAATCACAGACTTTCACTTCCTCCAATTCTAGAAGCCAGGAGGCAGGAGGGGGCCAGGTCAGTCCCTCCAGAGACGGAGGGAGAGTCATGGGCCAGACACACATCACTGTCCTATCCTCTCACAGCCAGCCTCCTGTGTGCTGTGTCCACTCCTGTCCTCACCAGGACATCACTGATTGGATTTAGGCACCAGAATGACTGTTTCTCCAGATCCTTAGTGCATCACACCTGCAAACATTTCCTAGGAAGGCTTCCTGTGGTCATGCGTTTCCGGTGGTCATGTGTTTCCTGTAGTCATGTGTTTCCGGTGGTCATGTGTTTTGACTCACAAACAAACATTTTGAGATGGGGAAGCCATGCCAAGAGAACCAGGGGCCTGGAACATCCAGGGAGGGAGAAACAGAGGTGCCAAGGTTGTTCCAGAAAATGTTGGGAAGCACGGCAGGAGGAAATGT
The DNA here is from genome assembly GCA_004027455.1 of Hydrochoerus hydrochaeris. Classification (NCBI taxonomy): domain Eukaryota; kingdom Metazoa; phylum Chordata; class Mammalia; order Rodentia; family Hydrochaeridae; genus Hydrochoerus; species Hydrochoerus hydrochaeris. The sequence continues at coordinate 77,404 of PVLA01004869.1, forward strand.
TGGGGTCAGGGGGACCAAGGCTCCGAATTCAACACAGCAGAGAGCAAACCCCGGGGTTCTGCTGAGAACTTTTATGAAGAAGTTGCCTCCATCTGACACCCATTCCTGCATTCTGTTGACGCCCGCTAAATCCATCCACACCCGGGGCCGAGAAGAGTCATTCCTGCTTCATGCATTACACAAGACATCTGTAAATTGGATACTCTTTTCCTCCCTTTGAAAAATAATTTCCCTCAACCCCCATCCACAGCCCATCTTCCACCAAGGAGCACAGCCGCGGGGCTGGAACTGCTGAGTGTGAGCAGAAAAGGCAGATGTGAAATGATCCCGCAGCCGCTGAGGTGCTTTCTGGGAAATGCAATCACATACTTGATAACTTGCTAATAGTATGGTTATTAAACAGGCCGCCTTCATCTTTCCCAAGGAGCAAGGAAATGTACAAGAATTTGCACCACAATGGAAAATGTGGAGATTATGAAAACGGCTTCTTGTTGTTAATATTTACAGCTCTTCACATTTCTAAAGGGTTCATGATCCTCTTTGAGTTCCTGCCACTCCTCAGCTGCCAAAAAGCTTCAACTCAGAATACTGAGCATCCTCTTGCATAAGCTCACCACGCAGCCCTGGCCACCCTGTCTAAGCAGGATGGTCCAGGGACACCGACACCTGTCCTTGGCCATGGCACTTGCTAGCTATGTGACTTCCAGAGAGTTGGCCAATCACCATGCATCTTGGTTTCCCCATCTTCAGACACAGGATGAAAGCGGCTCTGCCTCCTCCCTCTCGGGATGAGACAGTGACACTGCAGTAATGACAAGCCCTGCAAAGAGTCTGACAGTGAGCTCAGTCATGGTGCAGAAGGACACGCCAGTCTAGGATAAACTGGAAAAAGTGCCGGTCATCTCCACAGAACAAGGATGCACCTGCTGTCTGGACCATTCAGGTCTGTGCTAGTGGGGAGGAGAGTGGGGCAGGAACTGCATGCTGGGAACTGCTGAAGGAAAGGGCCACTGTTTCCAGGGGGCTGCTGACGTTGGCATGGGGCCTTGGAAGTCACATCTGTCTCACCCATTGTCTCACTCTTTGGAGACATCCTGTACCTAGGGCCCCTCATGGTCCATCTGGTCCAGTCACTCACCCCAAGCTGTCTACCCTTTGCCCTCTGGGAGCTGCCAGCTTTTTGTAGACAGAAGAGGCTCACAGTAGCATGTGACTGTCTGAGCACAGGCTGAATCTGTGACCCTACATCCTCCAGTCCCTGCCTCTGCAAGGGCAAACCCATGGGTGCAGCTTCTTTTCAAGGGTCCTGTAAGCAGAGCTCCCTGCCCGTCACCCGTCACACACCTCCTGTCCCCGAGGAAGGTGTCCTCTATGTCAGGCAGCGTCCAGTGAGATGAGAACAGCAGTACGAAGGCAGAATAAACGAGGGACACAGGAGAACTCTTTGTAAGCCCCTCCTCTTCCCTGGGGCTGTTCTGAGCCAAGATGTCATCCTCTCCTGTCCTCCCTTGACCTCCCCCACTCAGGGCTGCCCAGTGGTGGGGACAACAGCAGCAGGACAGCGCCTACTGCCATCAGAGTGGCAGCACCCTGGTGGTTAGATTCAGCGTGATGCCTCTGTTCTGTGGGCAGGTGACAGGAGTTGACTGACCCTGACCTGGGTTCACACAGCTGCCAACTTGGCTCGGCCTGGGCCCACTGCCTCCACATACCTCTCCCTGCAGGCAGAGGCTCCCAAAAGATTCAAACCCAACTTGGGGCATTTTGATGCCTTCTGCTTCTGCCAGTGCACATGAACATTCAGAAAGGAGGTAGAAACAAGGACAGAGAGGCAGCCGTGTGGATCTCCTGGGATAGGTGGGAATCAGGGGACTGGTGATGCATGGCTTTCCACACATCACAAAGGAGAACAGGAGTAGATGTGCATGTGTGCATTCATGCACCTGTCCCCAAACATCTCACCAAACCAGCCTGACACCACTGACTTATGCAGAATTCTGTACATCTACTACCTGGGACCATCTGCTTACCAGGACCTGGCCAGGGGCACCTGGGAGAGACAGGTGATCCAGGAGTATGACAGAGAAGCAAGGAGATGAGGGTGGACCAGGCTGGTGGAGCAGAGTAGCGAATCGCTCAGTGAATGATGGGAACATAGGAATTTCACAGCGAAGATAGCACATGACCCTCTACCTCAACCCCAAAAGCTGAAAAAGTATGGGAAGCAATGGTCTGCAAATGCTATACTTCCAGACAGCAGAAGCGGGTGGGCCTGGGAGATGGAGGCCCCAGAGAGAGCCCACACCACAACTTTGAAAGTGTCCAGGATGAGACTCAGGGAAGGCACACGGGTGGAGCCCAGGGGACTCCCCGTGTGGAGACAGAGCAGAGTCTGGGAAATGGAGGTGGCTGGAGCTACCAAGCAGCACCAGAGAGGAGCACAGCAGACAGAAAGCCAGAGATCTGCGGGGACCGTGGACTACCCGGCTGAACCTTGATCAGCACACAAAAAAGAGGAAACAGTCTACAGCCAGGGAAGGCGCCGGCCCTCGGCCCTCGAGGAGACTCAAGACAACAATGGCTACACACAGCCAGGACCTGGAGCCACGCAGGTCACCGCCAGACAGGAAGAACTCAGCTTTCATCAGCGTTGGGTTCCTGCTAGGAAGTCTCTCACCTCATTAGTGTGGAATAATTAGTTCTAGACTGAGCACCGCTCTAATTCCCACCTAACAAATCTTAAAAGCAAGACCTGAAAGGACCAAATTATTTCAAGCAACTTAACTGAGTCCTAGGGGGGGAAAAAAGCTCAAAATTATTTCTAGGGATACAAAACATCTAGCATCAAACAAGGTAAAATTTGCAATTGCTTGGCATCCAGCCACAAATCAGCAGGAATGCAAGGACGTGGGGGAAATGCAACCAGGATGAGGAGAAAACAGCCAAAACCAACCCAAAATGACACAGATGCTAGAATTAGCAGAGAAGGGCACTAAAACAGTCATCATAACAGCATTCCATATGTTCAAGAGTTAATTCCATATGTTCATAGAAAATGAACAGCAAAAACATCCCCAACTGCACATCTATAGATGAGAACCACAACGTGTGGGCAGAGAGGTGCTCTGGACAAGATAGTGGCCAGAGGAAAGATGAGAGAACTTGAAATCAAAGCCACAGAAAACACCCAGAATAAGACAAAGGAAAACTTAAGTTTCAAAAACTGAACAGAGAACCGATAGGCCAGGAGACTGCCTCAGACAGCCTGGTGCAGATGTAACCCAAATCCAGAGAAAGAGAGGATGGTGCAGAGTGGAAAAAGAAAACAAAATCGATGAAATTCCCCAGATTTGATGGTAACCACAATCAGGAAGTTCAATGAACTCTATGCACAACAAGAGCAACATCAAGGCATATTTTGATCAATTCACCTGAAAGCAGTAGTAAAGAAAAAAATGTTAAAAGCAAGTGGAGGGGGGAAAGATGTTTCATACAAAGAACTAACAAGCAGTATAATAGCAATTTCTCATCACAAGTGACATAAATAAGAAATGTCTCATCAGAAATGATCCTAAATAAGAAGTCAGAAAAGCAACATCTTTACAGGATTGAAAGAAAAATTTCCAATCCAGAGATTCATACTTACTTAGTACACCATGAGTTCTAACCTCTTCTTCTTGACATGCTAGAGATGTTAGCTAGTGAAATAAGGCAAGAAAAAGAAACAAAAAGCATGTCAGGTGGGAAAGAAAGCTATAGCACCACCTGCATGCATAGAAAACAGGATATTCTTCTGAAAATGTGATAAAGTCTACCAAAATAATTCTAGATTAATAAGAGAGTTTAGCAAAAATGCAGGATACAACATGCATACATAAAAGTAGTCATGTATCCATGTGTTAATAAATCAATTTTAAAACTTGAAAAATGAGATAATAGCATAAAAAGTATTAAATAATTAGGGTGAACTTGACAGAAGATGTGAGAGATTTGTAAACTGGAAACTATAAAGCATTGCTGAGTGAATTTAAAAGGATCTAAGTAAATTCAGAGTATAATATGTTCATTATTGAAACTCAATATTGTTAAGATGTCAGTTCTTTGCTAAGGTAATCTTTAGATTTGACACAATATCAACAGAACGTGCCAGCAGAGTTGTTGTAGAAGTTAAACTTTTGCTAAAATTCCTCTGGAGCTGCAAGGGAACTAAAACAATTCAGCAAGTTTGCTAAAGATGTCCATGTGAGGAAGACTAATATTTCCTGATTCCAAGACCAACTGATAGCAGAACTACAGCAATCAAGATAGTGTGGAATTGGCGTTAAATTACAAAAATATATCACTGTAACAGAATGGAGTCTGGAAGGACAATCACAGACAAGCGGACCAGAGATGTGGAGCCGGTTCGGTGTAAAGGTTTACATTTTCCACCAACGGCATCAGAACAATTGAAGATGTACATGCAGAGGAAATTCATTTTACTATTTCTCATTTTATAAAAATTCAAGTCAATGCACATTTGAAAATTATAAATCTTCTAGAAGAAAACACAAGAGAAAGCCTTTGTGACCTTGAGTTGGGCTAAGTTGTCACTAAAAACATAATCTAAAAAATAAAAGGTAACAATCATGCTTTTTTGGAAAGACATCATTAGGAAAACAAAAAGAAAGGTCACATACTGGGGGGAAATTTCCTAGGTATCAATAAATTATATATCAGGCAAAAACATGGGTTCAGAGCATGCCAACAATCAAGGGAGGAAAATCTGGTATTTTTCAAAAAGAATAAAAGTTTTAAACAATAAAGCTTTGAGGAAAGATGACATACATATGACAGGTAAGCATGTGAAAAGACACCTGGCACCATCGTCCCTGGGGAAACTCAAATGAAGAACCGCTGTCTGACGCTGCCATACACGTGGCCAAGTCAGACTGGCCTCACTGATGGCTGGTGAGGTGAGTGGGCAGGAGGGCACCTTAGCAGCTTTTAGATGCTGACTGCGCCCCTACCCTGTGTTCCTCTCTCCCACACCCAGGCATTATTTTCCTAACCCTTACTCAAGCCTATGTCTGTTCGGAAGGGAGAACGCAAGCGTACAGACCAGCAGCATTTTGTAACACTCAATTAATATACTTCAACCAAGCTGCATTTTTTTTCAAGGACATGGAAGCCAGCTTAGGCTCCCATTGGCCAAATTTGGGGAAATACAAACACAGTAGTCATACTTTTGTTGCTGGGACAACATTTCTACATACACAACTTGAATGAGAAGAGGAATTTTTGGTTCACAATCTCAGAGGCTTCAGTCCTCGGTCAGCTGGTTCCAAGGTGCAAACATCATGGCGGAAGGACCTGATAAAGAAGCAGCCAAGAAATAGAGAGAGAAATGTAAGATGCTCCCAAAACACACTCAGCTATGAAACTATCAGCAGATTAACCCACTGAGGAGGTTAGTATCCCCATGATCTTATCACCTTCCAAAGCCCCACCTTTGAGCTTTGGAGCCTTTGAGGGGATATTTTTGGCCCAAACTGTAACAGTCAGCTTCAAGGCAGGTTTTGATAATAACATATTAGTGTCTTTTGAGTAAAACTGGAACCCCAGAACCTATGCTGGTGTCATAAATACATAAAGAGCAGAGAGCTCTCCTACCAAAGGATGCCAAATCATGAGTGCAGAAGGAATGGCAGCATTAGAAACATCACTATTTATCAGGGTAGACTGACTCAAGCAAGAAATATCAAAGGGTGCTAAAACTGAAGGGTGGGGGGAGGATGAGGGGCAGCAGTTCAGCTGCTCTCCTGATGTTCCCCATCAAGTGCTTACAAATTGAAAGAAAAAAGTACCCTAAGGCTGCTCTGATGCAGCCATGCAGGAAGTTATGTTTTCTACAGATGTCCTCCATGCTCCCCACACTGCCACCCCCTCCCTTTGAACATGGCGGCCTTGGCTGTAGGGGATGGCGGAAGTCACACCTGAGACTGGGTCCTAAAAATGTCACCCATTTCCTCGTTTCCTTAGTTATATACCTTTGGAAGCCAGCTGCCCAGAAAGACATGTGGGGACCATAAGTATGGTCCCCACAGGTATGGGGACACCCAGACTAGTCTGCCCGGGAGAGGTGAGAGCACAAGGAGAGAAAAGTACCTGGGTTTGTCTCGCTGCAACCTCCATGGAGACCCTGAATCTAATTCCCAGCCACTCCCGACTCCTCTTAACACACAGAAGCCACTGAGGTCATACAGTGTCGTTTTTAACACTGCAAAGTGTTTAGTTTGTTACATAGCAATCACAGGCACGGTGATGACTAACAGGAGAAACCGGCCTCACAGGACACCTGAGGCCACTTCTACAAAGACACAGAACCTGGGTCTAATGATGGGGAAGTGTCAGGCAGTCCCCAGGTAAGGCACGTTCTGCAGAATATCTGGCCATGAAGGTCAAGCTACAGCTGAGAAATGGGCCCAGAAATGGATTATAGAGAACAAGAAGCCATAGCATGTGACCCAAACTATAAACTTCTGTCATACAGGACATCCTGAGGTGACTAATGAGACTCAGACAGGCTCTTATAAGGAAGGGGACCACTTTTGCAACTTGTTGTGTATGTTTGAATTGTTTCAAAAGAAAAAAATGATACACACACACAGCTCTATGTTGTGGACTGAATACTGAATGTTTCCCCTCCGAAGTTTCAGCATGGCCAATGTGACAGTAGCAAGAGGTGGGACCTCTAGACGTGATGAGGCCATGACAGCTGCTCCCCCATGGGTGGGATCAAGGTCCTTGCAAAAGAGACTTTAAGCGGTGCTCAGCCATGTGCACCTCTAACTTCTGTGACATGAGGACAGGGTTCCCCCTCTCCAGGGGATGCAGCACTCACCAGACAACCAAATCTACCGACAGGACCTGGACCATGGACTGGACCGCCACAGGAATTAGGAAAAGCAAGGTTCCGTTCTCGCTGAACCACAGCCTCCGGGGCTCCCTTCCCCCAGCACGTGTGGACAGAGGTGTCCTACCGTCCTCACTGAGAAAGGGCTGTGTGTCCCGGGCACAGAAGGAAGGTCATTCCCACCTCACTGTCCAAGCCCTGGGCTTCCATCTGGCAGTGCATCTTCCCTTAGACTCTGGGACAAAGAAAGATTACAGCTCCATTAGGAAGCAGACTCAGCCACAGAGGTCACAGGTGGGCAATCTGGGAAGAAGGCGTTTTGGGCAAAAGGAGTCTCCCCAGGTCATCATTTTGCATATGGTTCTATGTAACACTGAGTCTATTAAACAGAATAAAAGGTAACTTTGGCCTATGGGAAGGAGCCATTATGCAAATTCAGGCAGAAGCAAGGTTTTTAAAATGCACATATTTAACGAAAGCACCCAGAGTTCTGGTCATTAGTTTCTTTTTAAAATGTTCCCAAGAAAGCATTGTTTCCACCGATTGCACTGCGCAGAAAGCTAAGGATCCGGACTCAAATGAACCAAGGCACCAGCTCCAGACAGTTGCTTATACACTGTGGGCACGGAAGGTGTTGCATGCAGTCCTGAGGCCAGTGTTCTCAGCAGTGAAAGTCTTTCTACAAACCTAATTAATATTCTCCCGGAAAGGTGCGTTAGCCAGCTCTGCGTGGCGCTATCCAGAGACCGCGGTGCTGAAGCCTGGCGCACCGTGCCCTGCTGAAGTGCGTCTGCAGTGCCCACCTGCACCATCCTGTCTGTGGGAGGTTGAACATCTATTCTGCAGCCATGGAAACGGCTCTCAGAAAAGCAATTAGTGCACAGGTGTGTACTTTAGATCTGCGATATTTTGAATTTATTTATAACTGTAAAAGCAATTAGTCTACATAATGAACTAAGCATTTACTGGAATTTCAGGTTCTTTTGGATTTCCATGTAATACACATGGATCCAGCAAAATTCTGTTCTCTAAATGCCAATAATTAAATCAACTCCAATTTCATTTCAATTAGATTGAGCACAACTATCACAGTAGATCCTGAAATTGCCTTGCAAGTGTGTGTGTGTGTGTGTGTGTGTGTGTGTGTGTGTGTGTGTGTGTGTGTGTTTGGTGGCTTTAAAAAGTGAACTTAAGGAACCAGGAGATCTGCCTCTGCCTGCAGGGTGCTGCCACCAGAAGGCCTCTTCTTCCGTGCACCCAGTGTGGGTCAAGGGAGACAGACAGATCCACCTCTGCCTGCTGTGCACCGCCACCAAAAGGCCACGTCCTGAAGGTGGCCAGTGCAGGCAGAGAGAACCAGCAGATCCACCTTCACCTTCAGAGAGCTGCCACCAGAAGGCTCTTTCTTGCAGGCAGCCAGCAGGAGCAGGGACACACAGCCAGGTAAGCCCTGTGCATCCGTAGGCCACCACTGGAGGCCCTTGGTTCCCTCAGGCAGCCATCACCCACTAGCAGAATCAGACAAACACACCCCTGTGTGTCTGCCAACATTGTGAGAATCCCAGTGTAGACACACAGGCTGACAGAAGCAGCCCCACCTCCATGCACCCCTGATCATCAGCAAAGCCACAGTGTAGCTGCATAGGTCTAGAGAAGCTCACTCCACACCCTGCTACCTCCCTGTAAATCTGGGATTAGAGGAACCCAGGTGCCTGTCTCATCCCCCTACACTATCTGGGGGCAGCAACATGGGAAGTGCCTGAACCATACAACAAGCTTGTTGGGAGGAACCCAAGAGAATGTCAAGACTAAGGAGCAAAAGGCAAACTGAGACCTCTAACCCACACAGAATAAGTCTGGGAGATACAGTTATGGAAAAAAGGGGAAGTCACAGACCTGAAATCTCTGAGAGGATAGCAACTGAAGTAAGGAAACAACTTCATGAGATTGTAAAAGCAATCAAATCAGAAATAATGTCTCAGGTAAAAGAAGAAATCACAAACATACTGAAAGAATTGTTCAGCAAGTCTACAGACAGAGACAATAAAGAGGAACACAGGAATATTATGGAAACCTTGAATGAATGTAGAAGGGAATTACAATGCATGAAACAGATTCAAAGAGAGATGCAGGAAATTAAAAATGTAATCAAAAGCTGGCAAAACCACTTGAAAGAGACTGAAGATAGACTTTCAAATCTTGAAGACAGGATTGCAGCTAGTGATCATGAAAGGAAAGATCTCTCAAAAATAACACAGAATCAAGAAATAATAACCCAACAGCTAAAAGATGATGCAAAGAAGCATAACTTAAGAGTGATAAGTGTAGGTGGAGAAGCAGGGGTCAACACAAATGAAATCAAAAGGATATTTATAGAAGTAATAGAAGAAAACTTCCCAAACATGGGAAATGGATCTGGCATGCAAATAAATGAGGCATATAGGACTCCAACTAGCCATAACCAAAGTAAATCTACACCCTGACATATAATAATCAAGATCCCAGAAATCCAGCACAAGAATAGAATATCAAAAGCTGTTAGAGAAAAGAGACAGATCACCTATAAAGGAAAAACACTCAGAATCACTGCAGATTTATGAACACAAACCATCAAGTCAAGAAGCATTTGGAGTGAAGTGTTTCAAATCCTGAAAGAAAACAACTTCCAACCCAGAATAATCTACCCTGAAAAACTATCTTTTAAAATTGATGGGAAAATAAAATAATTCCACGATAAAGAACAACTGAAGGAATTCATGATTACCAAACCAACCCTACAGAGAAAGCTAAAGAATATTCTATAGAGATAAAGATGACCATGGTTCCAGGAATAGCAGCAGAGGAGGATCACCGAACAAGACAGCCAACTGAATGAAGGGGGAAAGTGGAGGGCCAGCAACAGGAGGACAGCAGGGCAGAGACAGACCAGTGTATGCTGGTTGTAACTATTAATGTAGATGGCCTCAGGTCATCAGTAAAAAGAAACACAGGGAGAGTGGGTCAAGAAACAAGATCCATGGATACACTGTACACAAGAAACACATCTAACTGGAAAGGAAATTCATAGATTGAAAATCAAATGAGAGAAAACAATTGTTCCATGGGGCAGCAAACCAGAAAAAAAGCAAGGGTAACTTGCCCATCAACCACAGAACGGATAAGAAAGATACGGAATTTTCATGCAGTGGAAAGCTACCCACCTATAAAGTTGAATAATCTCCTGTAGGTAAATGAATGCAACTGGAGATCATGTTCATGGCCAAAACAGCTTGAACTCACATGCGTGAACCCTAGAATAAGAAACAGAAGGAGTTAATGGGATCCACAAACAAAATAGTTAATGTAAGAGCAAAGGGGAGAAAACACCTGGGAGGGAAAGGTGGAAACTTCTGTCAGTTTCTTATTGTCTTATCTTGAACTCTCCCATTGTTTACACAGCTTTGTTAGGTTTGGCTTTGTTCTGTTTGGTTTGTTAGATTCTATGCTGTCGGATGGTAGGGGTAGCTATCTTGAATATAATGGGATATATTATGGTAATCATGGTTTCCTATTATATTGCTTTGAAGTCTTATAATGCATTCATTCATTGGTTTGATTGGTTTTATTCTGTTTTGTTTGATTTTATTAATGTGCGATTGTATGAACAGCTATTTTGAAGAAAACAAGACATTATGGCAGCCATTGCTGATTTACTATCATCTTGCTTTGAAGTCCTAACATGCTTTTGTTCTTCTATTTTGATTGGTTCTATCCTGTTGTGGTTTATTTGATTTTACTATGTGTGATGGTATAAACAACTTTTTTGAGGAAAATGAGATATTATAGTAGCCATGGTTCATTTCCTATTATTTGGTTTTGAATGTCCTGTAATACTTCCATTCTCTCGATCAGTTTTATACTATTTTGTTATGTTTGATATTAATGTATGTGAAGGTATGCTCAACTATTTCAAAGAAAAGAAACATTATGGTAGCTACTGTCTAGTTGTCTGGTTGTGAAGTGCTGTGTTGCCTGCATTGTTCTGCTCTGATTTGCTTTGTTCTGTTCTCTTTTATTCTCTTTAAAATAAAAAAAAGTGAAGTTAAGTGAAACTATGCTAAAGTAATTAATATTCTTTTGGAAATATTTCCATGAGGGCAGTATAATCTCTGTCTTACAAAACAAAGCCCTAGGAGATAAATTTTAAAATTGTTGAGTGACACTTTTGAGATGGAACATGTGTACCATGTTCATTTGCAGTCGTTTAACTCAGGACAGCCCAAAGATCTGTTATTATACATTTACAGATAAAGAAACTTGGTCACAGATAGAGGAGTGTAATCTAGTGTCTATCACCAAACAAAATGCACATGTTATTCTTTACCTTCTGTGACAATCCCAGGAAGGAGAAGTTGTTTCTCAATTTCCAACAAAATACAAAAAGATCAAGTGACTCAACCAAATTTGTTCCCCGTCAATGACAGTTTAGACCCAAACCTGACCAGACTGATGGCCCAGAATCTTCCCGAGACCCGGGGCATCTCCATCCATGCTCCGGGAGCTGACCCTCTGCGTCTTGGCAGACCCAGCCTCCTCCGCCAGACTCAGCCCCTTGACCTCCCCTCCTCCACACAGGTGAGGCCCGTGACCTTTGTGCCACTGGTGCCATCACCTCTGCTGCAGACCACATTCCCCTCTCCTCCGAGGGACATGCCAGGCTGGAACTTCACACATCCGACTCTCCGCCCACCACCATCCCAGCTGGACTTACTGCTGCACCTGGTCACTCTCTCCAGCTTCCCCAAGGCCCTCGCTCTGTCCCACTGTCCCTCTGCCCAACCGCTCCAGTCACCCTTCATGGTGATCCCAATGGCCAGTCCTCAGCCCCTCTCCTGTGTCCCCCGATCACCTTCAGACCCAGTGATGACAGCCCTTGTCCAGCCTCTTCAGGAGCCACTATGACGTCCTGCCCTCAGAGTCCAGCCTACCAGTCTGCCCATTCCATCCCTTTATTACCCAGGTCTCAGGAGCTTCAGCCCCGCTGGACCTAAGTCCAGACGCACATGCCCTTCCCCGCCCTCACATCTCCCTCCCTGCTGGCACAGCCAAGGTTCAAGGCCAGGCCTTGCAACCCCATTTGCTGTTCCCCCTGCGGGAGCACCACCCCCTCCACTTCCCCACTGTCCTGCCCTCCGCTCCCTCACTCCCTTTCAGTTCTTACTCACAGATCATTCTTCAGAGAAGCTGTCCCAACCACAGGACCCAGAAGTCACCCTTTCCTTACTACACCCCTCCCTGCAATCTGTGCATCACCCGGACTGCACTCCCATGAGTGCCGGGCTTGCGTGTGGTCATTCCCAGGACAGGTGCCCAGCACCTGGAAGGAGCTCAGGACCCAGGAGCAGCAAGACCCCCCCCGCCTAGGCCCACATCACAACGTGTTGACAGCACTTACCTTCTTGCATTGGACCCATGTGCTCAAGACTCAGCTGTGGCCCTTTCACCTTGATGCCTTGGGCCAGCAGTGACCAGAAAGAGGAGGACTCGGCAGCCAGCGATGTGTGAACTCAGTGGAGAAACAGATGCTGCAGATGGCTGCACAACTTAGCACGGCAAGTCCAGTGTGCACAGGATTGGTTTCTTACACTTTTGGGGGATTTCAAGTGAAACATTGGCATGGAGCAGTTTGCTGCAGTCTAGCTTATGAGCTGTGATCCACAAATACAGCAAATGTTTGAATGCTTTAAAAATATACGACATTAGAAGACACACTGCGTGTGTTCTCTCCAAAATCCTCCCACCCACTTCACACACTCGCCCACTGTTCTTGCTACTTCTTGAAGCAGCTCTGGAGTCCTCCTGTGTGAATGTCTTTGGTTGCACTGTCGTGGCTGCCTTGATGTCACGGTCATTTTGACTTTGGGAAAGAGCCAGACGTCACACAGTCTAGGTCTCTTCTGGTTCCAAATGTTTTTTAGGAATATTTTCTCCAGTTCTGTGAGGTATGCTAATGGTGTTTTGATTAGGATTACATGAAATCCGTGTAACGATTTTGACAGCATGGCCATTGCTACTGTGTTGGGTCTTCCTATCCATGAACAAGGGATGTCTTTCCATTTTCTGATATGGAAATCAATATGGAGATTCCTCAAAAAACTAGGGTTAGAGGTTCCATTTGACCTAGCTATTCCCCTTCGGGTTATCTTCCCAGGAGAATTACAATCATACCTCAGTGATCTATGTGCACCCATGTTTATAGCAGCACAGTTTATAGTAGCTAAATGTTGGAAACAACCCCAAGGCCCATCAGCTGAGTAATGGATAATGAAGATGTGGGTATTTTTGTACAATGGAGTACAGTCTGCCATAAAGAAAGATAAACTGGAGGCATTTCTACATCAATGGGTTAGATTTGAGCTCATACTCTTAAGTGGTATAATCTGACACACAAGTGTAGACACTGCATTGTCTCCCTGTTGTGACAAACTGAAAGAGCAAATAAGGAACAAGATGTATAATAGATGCTGTGAAATGGGAGGAAAGTGTTCAGAAGGGGAGGGGAACTGGGGAGGGGAAAGGAAGGAATAGGAAAGGGAAAAACGAAAAAGGACAAGACGGAAACAAAGTTCTGTAAGTCAGGAGCGGGAAAGGAGTTAGAGGGAGGAGAGGGGATTGAGAAAAAGAGGAATCAAGATCGATCATGTATGACTACAAATTCCCTTTGATAAATATGACCATCATGTCTATCTACAATGTACTAATAGAATTAACTTAAAACAAACAAGTGGAAGAGGAAATGCTCTCAGTGCACCCCGGGAAGGCAAGAAGCAGAACTCAGAAGCCTGCACGGCTGAGAGGGAGGGCGTGAAGCAGCTGCCCCAGCAAAGCCAAGGGGCTTCCTGGTAGCACCGGGCAACAGGACAGCAGAGCCAGCTGATGCGGGCACCCCAAAGCCCTCAAACTGGCCCGGCCAGCAAACCAGGAAGCACTGCCGAGCCCCCTGGGTGGATCTGGACCCCCGGCACGGTTTCCCCAGTTCCCTTGCTCCCCTCTTCCAAAGTCTGCTCGCCATGTGTTACTATGGATAAGGAAAACACCAAGGTGGTATTTGAAGTAACACCAAGGTAGCATTTGAAGTATGGAGTCACAGCCGCAGACTCTCCACGGCCGAGCCGACACGGTGCTCCCCGTGCGATCACCTGTCCTCACACACCTGTGACGGGCGCCTGCCCGCTTCCACGCGCGGCGGACCCTCGGGCCTGGAGCACCGGTCAGCAGCGCCACGGCCAGACCAAGAAGCCCGGGTCGCACACCGGCCCGGGGTGCTGTCTCTGCAGCCCGTACACCCCAGAGCCAGCCCGCACCACCGTGAAGGAGGCAGGAGGCACATGCAGCGTGGCCCTGGCCCCAGCCCCACGAGCCGCAGGCCATTGCGCGTCTCCATGGCCCGTCCCTTGTTCTCGTCATAAAGCTACCATTAACCGAAAGGTTAGGTAAACGCTGCGCCCTGCGCTGCCCCTGAGGACCCTCAACGCCGTTTCCGGCTTCATAATCACCCGCCTTGTGCGCCGTGCTCAACTTGTTATTTAAAGTCCAATAAAAGGTAAAATAAAAAAAGTTAATGGTCTAAAACGTGCTTCTTTGAACAACCTAGGAGGACATTTTACTCATAAATGTAAGCGAGGAAACAGGATTCCATTTCTCCGGGTCTGAGACAAGTAAATACCTTCCCTCTCAGCAGCGAGGGGGCAGCAAGCCGCTGAGGGCGCACAAACCAGCCCGGTCAGACGCCGGCCTCCCCGCCCCCACCGAGGGCAGGGTCCTTTGCCCCTGCCTGAGGCACAGCTGTGCTCTCCTAGCCATCCAGCACCAGCTCAGTGCCCACCACAGCCCCAGCCCAGGGCATGAAACAGAGAACCTAAGCCAGGCATGGTGGGCACCCCTGTAACCCCAGCACTCTGGGAGGCTGAGGCAGGAGGATCCCAGGTTGCAGCTCAGCTTGATTAATTTAGCAACTTAGCAAGATTCAATCTCAAAATGAAAGGGCTGGGATGCAGCTCGGTGCAAAGGCCCTGGGGTCAGTTTGAGAGAGAGAGAGAGACTAGAATCCCACAGGACAGACACAGGTGAGCAGAGTAAAAACCCCACACATTTCACCATTGCTGCTGGGGAAAGGCAGGTGTCACCGGGACTCACAGAGGGACACTCAGCCAGCCCAGCACTCGTGGATCGTGCCTGAGAAAGGGGTAGGTTTAGCCTGCTGAAGAAAAGCAGTGAGTTCCAGACCAAGGGAAGGGTTGAGGCAAACAGGAGGAGCAGGAAGCGCAGCAGATGCAGGGACCCCAGACAGGAAGTAGCAGGAGCCAGAGCCAGAAAGGAGTGGAGGAGAAGGGGGGGGCGCAGCTTCCCTGGCTTCCGGCACCCCAGAGCCCAGGGAACCCCCACGCCTTGCTCCTCACATGGGTCATGAGTGGGTCTGGCTAGGGTGAGAACCCACAGAGGCCACCTGATCAGACAGGCTGCCTCCCAGCTTCTCCCAGCTGCGGGTGCAGGAGTGGACCTGGGCATGGGGTCTCTGCCTGGCCCTGCACCTCCTGCCAATCACAGAGCTGCAGGGTCCCAGAGGGACCCGAAGAGGCTGGGTGGTGAGGCCAGGAGGGCACAGTGTCCCCCCTGACTACTGTGCTGGGCTCCTTGCCCAGAGCATGCGCTGGGCAAACATGGCACAGGGAGGCACGATCCAGCTGGGAAGGCAGGAAGTGAGCTCCCAGCTCCAGCAAGCTCAGGTCACACACGCCGGGGTGTCTGCGTTGAAATGTAGCAAAACTGCACAGGCCCGTGTGGCACCCTGGAGGAGCGAGTCATCCTGCCCTTGGGGGCCGTTGGATGCAGCTGAGAGTCACCAGGCAATGCTGTCCCCATGTGTCCTCGCTGGCCCTGGCATCTCTTGTTCAGGACAGATGTCTCCCCTTCCCGACCTACTGAACCTAAAGGCTAAAGTGACAAGGGAACTCGGCCTGGCTGTAGCGCCCAGGTATGTGGTGTGACATTATTCTGGATGCTTCTGCGAGGGGTAATGATGTAGAGGAGTAATATTAAATTGATGGGCTCTGCACGAGGGTCACGCCATCAGCAGCCCCGTCCCCTGACACCTCTGCCTGACAGTGAGGTTTAAAGATTTCTGTGCCGCATGCAAAGACGTGAGCCTGACCTATCACAAGGGGCCCTCATGAGGCCGCAGGAAGAAAGGATAGAGGATGAAGGGAGACACAGTAAAGAAACAAAAAAGAACAAAACACCATTATGAAAAATAAATAACACGAACAACCCTTCTGGTAGCAACTGAATATGACCGATAAAACAGTTCCAAAATCCCTTTGCACTGCCTTGCTGAGTGGGCAAGAAATATTAAATCCTCAAGGTGCTCAAGGCCCTTTTTCATGACTGTAATGAAACACGCAGGCAGGATAACTTTATAAGAACAGAGGTTTATTTAGTTTCGGACCCTGGAAGTGCAAACAGCATAGCGCAAGCTCCAGTGCAAGTCTCCCAGGGGAAAGGTGGATGTGAAAGGAGAGGAAGGTGCTTCAAGATAGGAAGCCACGGAGTCTGGGTCCCACAGTTGCTTCTGAGAGCGCACCTCTAACTGACGGAGGAACCCCCACAAGGCCCTGCTTCTCAAATGCTCTCCATCTCTGTGAGCTTTCATCACGACATGTCAACTTGACTTGGTTAAGTAAAGCCTGGCAGATAAGTAGGAGCAGTCCTGTGACTGTAGATGATTGACACGTAGGCCAGCCAACTAGAGGGAAAGGCTCACCCCACATGTGAGTGGCACCAACCAATAGGCTTGCAGTGTGGGCAGAATAAAAAGGGAAAGAAGAAGGAAGTGTCCCCATTTTGGAAGTGCTCGATCTTTGCCATCACCTTTGGACATCCGCCTCCAGTTTCTTTATCCTTCCAGCACGACTCACACCAGAGACTGCAGTGAGCTACCAGGCCTTCAACCTTGGGCCAGTGCTGTGTCCTTGCTCCCCTTCCTCTGTATCTTCCATCTTCCTGGCTGAGCAGCTGCTGGGTCCTCTGGTCTTCAGCATGAAGACCGCCCTTTTAGACTCTCCTGCCTCTGGTCCTGTGAACCTACCTAGTAAATCCCCTGCATAATTACAGCTACGTTCCTTTGGATTCCATTCCTCTGGAGAACCCTATTACAACCTCTTACCATCACAATAGTGAAGCTCAGGCTCCCAACACAGAAGCCTTCAGGGAACAAACAACCTTCCAACTGTGGCTTCGGGACGAATACCATGCGCCCTGGAGTTTGGATCTGGAAGCCCAAGATGTTGAACGCTTGATCCCTAGAGCAGTGTTGCTTGAGGAGGTGGGGCCAAGGGTGAGGAATGCAAGGAGAGCCGGTCACTGGGGGCGTGGCTCAAAGGGCGTGGTCACCCCTTTCTCTTCTGCTCCCCAGTTCGCGTTCCACCATGACACAACCCATGACACAACGTCTCATCACAGGCCCAGAGCAGCAGGGTCGGAGATCAGAGACTGGGACCCACAAAACTCAGAGCCAAAATAAGCCTCTCCTCTTCATAAGGTAATTATCTTGGGTATTTTATCATCGGGACAGAACCCTGAGACATG
The DNA here is from genome assembly GCA_004027455.1 of Hydrochoerus hydrochaeris. Classification (NCBI taxonomy): domain Eukaryota; kingdom Metazoa; phylum Chordata; class Mammalia; order Rodentia; family Hydrochaeridae; genus Hydrochoerus; species Hydrochoerus hydrochaeris. Next base: position 94,922 of record PVLA01004869.1, read on the forward strand.
CAAACCGAGAGTGGCACTCCAGAGAGAGAAAAGCCAGACTTGTCACCTGCTGACCCCAGAGGATCTTGATCTCGTGACCTAACAGCTGCAAAGAGCTGGGGTGCATGGGATAAGGCTGGGTTTGCACAAAGAGGGGCGTCTCACAAGAGAACCCCCCCATGAAATCTAGGAGCTCTGTGAGCTACCCCCCAACATGCTAATAACCCAGGAGTACAAAAAAACCTCATAAAAAGTACAACGAAGACCCCCCCCCCGGCTCAAACTTCGTGCTGAGCAGATAGAAAATAAAAAGCTCCCATGATAATCTGAATTCCCAAGCCAAGTCACAAGTGATTTTGCAACCTGAACTCACATCAACTGTGCCAAAAAGAAAAGAAAAAAATCCCCAATGAGAAAGATTTCAAAGTTGTCCTATTCTGAGCTGTAGGAACCTGATGACCCTAACAGAATCTAATACAAATAAAAATTCTCTTCAGGAGAATAGACTTTCAATACGGGCCTCAAATGATTCTCACATATGAAGTTATGGGAAAATTGAACCATGGTCAAAAATCACAACGTAAACAAAGAGGCAGGCTGTGTCCTGATGGGCAGTGGAAGGCGCAGCAGCAGCGAGGCGGACGTTTGGACAGGATGGGCCACGGAGAAGACAGGTGAAAAACCCTTTAAGAAGTAGAAATTTTAAAGACGCGTAAACTATAAGAGACTGTAGTGGTATCGACCTGAAAAACAACTAAGTAGGAATTCTAGAAACGAAAATATAAAACACATTAGAAGCGAGATGAACTCAGCGGTCAGGTCTCACTGGCTCGCGCTCAGCCAGCAAAGCTGTTACTGACCTGGACAGCCAGAAGGACACAGGTGCAAAGGAAGGGGCTCAGCTGAGAGAGGGCTGGGAAGGAAAGACAGGAGGAGGCACGGCCAGTGAGAATTCCAAAAACCAACACAGGGGATGGGACAAAGGCAGCGTTACCAGTTACTAGACAAGAATTTTCAGAAACAAGGAAAGCAGCAACGCTGTTACAAACAAGCAACTGGGAAGAGTGCACTGAACAGGAAGGAAGATACACCCCACACTCGGTACATCTCACTTAACCTGTGGGATGTGCAGCGGGGTTCACCCAAAGGGGACGGCCGGGAGACCACCAGAAAGAGAACTCCTGGCTGTGAGGGAGCTGGAATCAGAGGGAAGGCTGGCTCCCCCACCCCCACCCCACAGCCCAAACCCCAGCCTGGCCCGCAGCCTGGGAAGCAGCCAGAGGCGAGTGCTAAAGACTGAGCCCCAGAGCAAGTAATGTGCCCCGCCCCGCAGAGAGGGAAGACTGCACTGATAAAGACCAAGCACAGACACTGTCAGAGAGAAAATTACTTAACAAGATCATTTTCCATCCATCAGCCTCTCAACAGAAATTTCTAAGGAGCCTACTTCAGACAGAAGGAAAACCACACTAAGAAGAAACTGGAAAATACAGGAAAGGACAAAGAAGGAACGAGATCGGCAAATGCACCAGCAAAACCCAGCCTCGCTAAGCTTCAGGAAATCCAAACAGCAGCAGCGGAATCCAGCGTGGGCCATTTAAACATGAAAATCAAAAATCAATGAAATACGCCTTGTAGGGCAAGACAACACTTAAGTAACCAGAAGGAATTATGACAGTTATAGTATTCTAGCATCCTTATGTTTGGGGAGGGGGGGGTTGGTTTGTTTTTTATTTTGTTTTTGATTTTTGGTTTTTGGCTTTTGGGTTTGTTTTGTTTTGTTTTGAGTAGGTGTGTTTTATTCAGAGGAGGGATTTTTTAATTTTGTTTGATTTAAAAGCAAAATTTTCTAAGGTAGCAATTAAAAATAAATTAGAGTGCAAAATTTCCAGAGTAGCAGTAGGAAGTAGTGGAATGAGCAAAATAAATTTGATTAAAATACACATGAAGACAAGCAAGGTAAACAGAAAAAGAAAAATAGAAAATAAACATAACCATCATTTATCACTACTACAATAAATATAAATAGTCTAAATTAATTAAAAGACCAGGATTGTAAAACTGGATTTAAAGTAGGCAGTTGATATATATACTATTTACAAGAAAGCTTGCAAAACTTCTGACTGCTAGAAGAGTCAAATAAAAGGACTGAAAGTATTGATCAATTAAATAATAATAAAAAGAACATGTATTCATTAGGATTTTAAAAATATATATAAATATCTCAAGGTAAGTGTAACATGACCAAAAGTTAATATACTAAGATGTCTATATAATGACACAATAACTTTGCTTCAAAATATATAAAACTAAAATATGTTCATAAAAAAGACTTTATTTTATACAATTATCAATAAAAAAGTGAAAGAATAAACTAAGTATTTTGATATAATTAGCAAGCTTTTCTAAAATAAAATTGAAAACAACTAGATAATACTATTTTCACACAGAAATAGAATATTTTAATTGAGTGCATTCTAGCACTCAAAACATTCTTAACAACTTTCAAAGGCCAATTTTTATACTGACTAGTTTTCTAGACAAAATTCTAAGTAACTTAAAAATTAATTAGAAAGATTAGTAGAAAGACTGCATATATTTGCAGATTTTTTAAAAACACTTATAAATTAATCAGGTATAAATAAAAAATTACAATGGCAATCAAAAATTTTCAAAGTGACAAAATTTCAAAATTTATAGAATTCCACTAGTTCTTGTATAATAGGAAAATTAGTTTTAATTACTTATATTAGAAAATAAGAAAAGTTGAAAATTAATGTGATTGGCATCCAGCATAAGAAGCCAGAATAAGAAGTCAGCAAGAAACATCAAAGAAAACAAAGAACAGAAAGTAGACTAATGTGGTGGTTGGCTGATTGTCAACTTGAGATGTTTAGACACTTAACTAAATCGGCCCAGCAATTATACACCCTAGGGTGCAGAGGACCCACCCTAGTGACTCCTGGCCTGGATGGTGTAAAAGGGAAATGAGGAAGAAGGATGGTTTCTTTGGAGGAGCTCCAGTCTTTGCCTTCCGCTTGGACGTTTGTTTCCTGGATTCCAGCACAGACACCTAGGCTTCCACCATGGATCCTTCAGCCTGTGTAGACTCGTCAGCCTTCCGTCACAGACACTGCAGTGGACTCCAGGTTTTGGCTGGAACCCGTCAGCCTCCAGCGTGCAGACGCCCTCTGCCCACTTCCTCATCCAGCTCTGAGGGTGACCGATCTTCTAATTTCTTACTCATTTAATATATCTTGTGTTCTATCTGTTTCTCTAGTAAAAACCTGACTGATACAACTAACAATCGACAATATTAGAAATTCTTTAAAAATACTAATTAATGGCAAAACTATAGCAAAAAGAATGAAAAAAAATAACAATGTAGAACATGAGACAGGACCGTTTGGGCAAAGTGCAGAGAGAAGTGACACTGGAGCTGTATGTCTGTCTGGAGGAAGCACAGCGGGCCAGCGGAGGGAGAGTTCCAGAACACACATGAAGGGCACGTGCCCCTCTCTTCTCTCCTTCCCCTTAAGGCATCCTTGATGGCAGTATTAAAAACTGCCACCCTGACACTTTCCCTCCCTTCCTTTATTTTTCTCAATAACATTGCCAATATAATCAGGGGACACACATAATTATAGCGCTTGTAATGTAATTAGTACATTCCATTTTCTGGCATACTGTTTAATCATTGTCTGTCTCCATTAGAATTTATGTTCCACAAGGATCATAGTTACTGTCACTTTTGTTAACTGCTTCATTCCTAAGGCCTTGAACAGGATCGAGCATTTTGAAGGTGCTTAGTAAAGACTGTTAGGATCATGAAGACGGCAGAAAAGGAAGTCTCTGGCCCAGCTCCACCTCCCACACATACGCACTCACGGAAAGTCCAAGCAGTGCACAAGGCACAAATAGCAACCTCTTTTTGAAAACTTCAATACTTAGAAACAGTCCTGAGACACCTTTAATGAAAACTGAATTAGAAAAAGACCAGTGTCACCATAACTGTGTACTCCTTCCCTTCCCCCAGTCAGCAAAATGCCAGATAGAGGTGGTTTCCCCATCCTCTACTTTCCATGTGATGGGAAAGAACTAGAGGCAGTTGTTGAGCTTCCCTAGCATTGGGGGCTGCTTCCCAGGAAGGCCACACTAGCCTCTCGACTCATGGGACACACTCAGAGAAATAGCACAGGTAGACTCCCAGCATTAGGTAGAAACAAAGAATGGGACCAATAACCCCAGGGACCATGATACAGATTCTAGTGACACCTCCGTGTTCCTTGAAAATGTGGCACCCGTTTAGGGACACCACCAACTTCATTACCCACCCAGAAAGCTGAGCTGGCCACCTTCAGAAGCATGGAGGAAGTCCAACCTAGCTCAAGTACATAGACAGCTACTCTCCACGCCAGCTTCTGAGCCCACCAGAAGCCCGATCCAGGCAGAAAACTCTAACCTCTGCATAATTCAAGTAAGTGTGGGAGCTAGATCTGCTTGACTCAGGAGATCAAACGGCTGCTCAGTTCACCAAAAGCTCTCCTCATGGTTCCACCTGAAAGGTGGCAGTCTCCATCACGCCCTTCTAAAATGCATTGTTGTGGTCTATCCTGCCCCACACAGTGAAGTCAGCTAACCTTAGAGATCCGCCTCCAGCCTGCTCAACTGTATATCCCAAATAGTGTGATGTGCTGGGTGGGAAGTACATACTGTGACCCACCTGGCTATAAGCCATCAACTTACTAGTCAGAAGTTACACCTGACAACAGAACCCAGACAGTTGTCTTGCAGGGCAGTGGAACCCAGCCACAGTCCCACCCAGCAGCAGGGCAAAGGCAGCAGTTCAGTTCCCTGGGGAAATCACCAGAAGTTCTGCCTGACTTGGGTAATCTCCAGCTGCCCCTTCCAGCATCACAGGATAGACTAAATAATGAAGAGGTATTCCTGCCAAAGAATAAGAGTAAAAGCCAGAAGAGGTGGCTGCCTCCTTAGTGCACAGATATAGCACAAGGATGAGGAGGAATCAGAAGTCCACACACCTCCAAATGAAACGTATAAAACTACAATGTACCCAAAAGAAGTGATTGCGCAAGAGAAAGTTTTGTGCTATTACCTGTTTCTTCTTTGTAAGAGATTCTTTTTTTTCTATAGCTTGTACACTGAGTAACTAGTTTTAAGATTATGTTACACAGTGTATTGAACACTGCTATTTTCCTCTTATTTATTATGGAATTTTGTTTTACTTTTTCACAAAACAAAAAATGAATTGAGATTCTTGAACAGATTCATAAAGAATGCAGAATAAGTCTTTTAAAGAAGTACAGTGCACTTAAAGAATATTAAAACTAAACAAAAATGAAGTCTGGAAAACAATGCATAAACAAAGCAAGATATTTGACAAAGAAAAGGAACAATTTTTACAGAGCCAAATAGAAATTCTAGAGGTGAAGAATGCAATGACAGAAATGAAAAATTCAGTAAAAAGCTTCAACAACTGGCCCAGTCAAGCAGAAGACAGAACCAGTGACCTGCAAGACACATCATTTGAAATTATCCAGTCATAGAAACAAAATGACAAAAGAATGAAGAAAACCTGTCATAACTAGGGGCATCATCAAAAGACCAAGCCTTAAAGATAGGAATTTCACAAGGGAAAGAGAGAGAGGCCAAAAAAATTATTTTTTAAACAATTAGTGAAAATTTCTCCAATCTGGAGATAAACACCTACCTCCACGTGCAAGGAGAACAAAAACTTCCAATTAAACCCAATCCAAATGAGAGTTCAACAAGATAATAATAATAAAAGTGCCAATAAGATAATAAAAATCAAAGACAAGGAAAAATTCTAAAAGCAGAAAGAGAAGATAAGAAACAATCACATATAAGGCATATCAATATGAATAAGCTGATTATTAGCAGAAACTCCACCAGCCAGAACAGAGTAGAATAATATGTTTAAAATAGTAAAGGAAAAATTTACCAACCAAGAATACCAAGCAAAACTGCATTTCAGAAATTAGGAAGAATTTAAAGCTTTCCCAAATAAACGAAACTTAAGGGAATTCATCACCACTAGACTGATCTTACAGGTAGTGCTAAAGAGATTTATTTCGGCTGAAACAAAAGATTCCTTAACATGAAATATATGAAATTCACAACTCAGTGATGATGTAAGAATAATCATATTTAGAAAACTGTAGGACTGTAAAGGTGGTGTGTGTATCAATTTTAGCCCTAGCATGAGAGTTAAAAGACAAACTATTAATAACAATTATAACAAATATAAAATATCAACATATAACATTATAAATTTTATCATTTTATAATGCTGTATGTTCTTATCTGCTCTTTCTGCTCTTGTGCAGGGAGGAGTCAAAAAAGTAGGATTGCTGTTCACAGTCAAATTTAAGTTGTTACCAGTTTAAAACATGCATAAGAGAGAAAAAACAAAGTATCTACAAAACAGCCAGAAAGCAGGGGACAAAATGACAGTAGTAAGTCTTTACTTGTTATGATTTAGAGCTTGAGTGTCCTTCAGAGACTTATGTGCTAAAAATGCTTATCCTCAGTTTGTGGAACTATTGAGAGTGGCGTAATCTTTAAGAGACGGGCCCTGTGGAAGGTCTTCATGACCCTGAAGGTGCCTGTGAGACCCCATCCCTTTCTTCTCTCTTCATTTCCTGGCCATGGTAAATAGCTGCAGTCTACTATGGGCTCCTGCTGTGACACACTGCCTATGACACACAAGACGGTGGAGCCGACGATAATGACCAGAACCTTAAAGACTAAATAAAAGATCAAAAATAAAATTTTTCTTTTTACAAGTTGATTGTATCAAGTGTTTCATTATAATAAGTCAAAGCTAACATGCTTATCATACTTACCAGTGAATAGTGTGACTATACAGACTTTAAAAAAAAATCACGACCCAACTATATACTCCATATGAGAAACTTATCTCACTTTTCATTTCATATAGGTTGAAATTAAAGGGGTAGAAAAATGTATGCCACAAAAAATAGAAACCAAAAGATATCAAGGGTAGGTATAGTTGCATCAGAAAAAAAATAGACTTAAACACAAAACATTTTAAAAGAAAAAAAGTAATTATATATATAAAACAATAAGGAAGTTAACTCATCAAGAAGTCCAGTTTTAAATATACATACATTACAGTACCTAAATATATAAAAACAAATATTAAAATGTATAAAGAGAGAGATGTTGAGACACAATAATAGTAGTGGACTTCGATACTTGGCTCTCAACAACGGACTATTTATTCATCCAGAAAGAAAATCCGTAGGAATCGCTGGAGATGAGCAGCACCTCAGACCAAGTGAACAAACAGCCATGAACTAAACATTCCATCCACAGCAGATGCCTATTCATGTCAAGTGCCACAGAACACTCTCCAAGACAGAGCACATGTTAGGAGATAAAACAACACTTTGTAAATTTAAGAAACTTAAAACACGTTTGACCCAGCTATTCCACTTCTGGGCATATTCCCAGAAGAACTGAAAACATCATATCACAGTGATATATGTGCACCCGTGTTTATAGCAGCACAATTTGTAACAGCCAGATCTTGGAAACAACCTAAACGCCCATCAACTGAGGAATGGATAAAAAAGATGTGGTATTTTTGTGCAATGGAGTACTACTCAGCTATAAAGAATGATCACACTGAGATATTTATAAGTAAGTGGATGCAACTTGAGACCATACTCATAAGTGAAATAAACCAGCTCACATGAGTAAATACCATATTGTCTCCCTAGTGTAAGAAATGGTAAGAGTACATAAGATAAAAAATCCTCAAAAAATACAGTGAAAGGGTAAGAATCTGCTCAAAGGGGAAAAAAAATCTCAGGGAAAAGGAGGAAAAAGAAAAAGGAAGGGAAAAGAAAAAAATATCTAATTTGTATAAACACACTTAGGATACTAAGATGACTGTGCTACAAATTCTGTAAGTTCGTAGAACAAAGCAGTTAATATTCATGGGATTGAAACAATTTTGCATGTTTGTGTCTAGTGACCTGAGGAACTCTTGAAGATCACTGTGTAAAATATCAACCTTAGTCCTACCACTGTGTTTTGAAAGCCTATATCATCATTGTTTTGGGCTCTTTGCTATTTTTATTTGTCTTTTTTGTTTCTTATTTTTCTAGTAATGTGTTTTGTTTTGTTTTGTTTTTCCCTCTAATGCAGAAAAAATAGGTACACATGTAGAGGCTTATACATGCCTAGGACTTCTCCTACACAGTTTATGAAAATCAATTATATTATGTGTGATGAAATGAACGGCCACTTTGAAGAAAAAGAGATACAAAGGTACCCACTGCTGATTCCCTAATGTCATGCTGTGAAATCCAGCAATATTATTATTCTTTGTTCAGAGTGGTTTTAGTCTGTTTTGTTTAATTTCAACATACATGAAGGTATAGACAGCTACTTTGAAGAGAACGAGAGACATTATGGGAGCCCTTGTTGACTTCCCTATTGTCTGGTCTTGAAGACCTAAAATGCCTTCCTCATCCTGTTCTGATCAGTTGAATACTATTTTTTGTATGAATTCATTGTGTGTGAAAATATGGACATGTATTTAGAAGAAAACAAGAGACATTATGGTAGCCACTGTAGATCTCCTATTGTCATGCTTTGAAATCTGTCACTTACATTGTTTTGCTTCTGATTTGTTTTGTTCTGTTTTGTTATGTTTAGTTTTACCCTTTTTAAAAGAAAAAAATTTTAAATAATATTTAGTATCTTTTTTACTACAATGGTAAAAAAACAATAAGATGAGGAATTTCAAAAAATACACAAACATGTAAATTAAACAACACACACTTGAACAACTAATGTGTCCATGAAGAAACTAAGACACAAAGCTTTAACTATCTTGGGATAAACCAAGATGGAAATACAACATACCAGAATTTATGGGACACAGCAAAATCGGTGATGAAAGGAAAGTTTATAATAATAAATGACTTCACCAAAAATGTAGAAAGACCTAACATAAATAATACAATTCCAATAACTAGAAAAGGAACACAAACTAAAGCCAGCATTAGTAGAACAAAAGAAGCAATAAATATCAGAGCACAAATAAATGAAATGGAAATTAGAAAAATTGCACAAAAGACAAACAAAACAAAGGGTGATTTTCTGGAAATATTAACAAAATTGACAAATCTTCAGATAGACCAAAAAGAGAGAGAGAGAGAAGCTCTAGAAATCAGAAATGGAAGAGGATACATTTCAACTGATGCTGCAGAGCTCACTGGATCACAAGAAATGGTATGAACAGTTATACTTCAACAAACTAGATAACTAGAAGAAATGTATAAATTCAGTGATACATATAACTTATCAATACTGAATCCTGAAGTAAGACAAAATCTGAACAAATAGTGAATAAGGAGATTGAATCAGTAAAAAAAAGAAAAAAATCATACATCAAATAAAGTCCAGGACCTGACAGCTTCACAGTTGAATTCTTCTAGACCTTTAAAGATCTAATGCCAATCCTCAAACTCTTCTAAATAATCTAAGAGAGTGGAACACTTTTAAACTGTTTTTATAAGACCAGCATTACCCTAGTACCAAAGCTACAATTACATCACAAGGAAATTAAATCACAGGTCATCATCCTTCATGAAGAAGTTAAAAACTCACAAGAAAATACCATATAACTGAATTCAACAACACATTAAAATAATCAGCCATCATGATTAAATGGATGTTATCCCCAGGATGTAAACTGACTCAAACTTCATAAACCAGTAAATGTGACAAGCCACATTAACAATGCGAGGCAACAAGAAAGTGTGATCATCTCACTAGATAGAGATAAAGAATCTGAAAACGTTCAACATCCTCTCCGATAAATGCTGTCTCTAACTTAGACACTAAAGGAATGTACCTCAACTCGACAAAAGTGTGTATGAGCAGCTCATCACTGACGCACACCAGCTGCGAAGAGCAGAAGCTGTTCCCCTGACATCTCCGTGAAACGAGGCTGCCCTGTCTTGCCCTTGAGCCAGGATAGTATTGGACTCATTACCAGAGCAACTGGAAAAAAGACAGAATATGAAAGGAAGAAATGAAACTGGTCCTCTTGCTGGTGACATGATCTTACACACAGAAAACCCGAAGAATTCCACTAAAAAACTATTCCGACTAATAAACAAATACACTAGAATCATAGGGCACAAAATCGGTGCCCAAAAGTCCAGAGCTTCTGTATACATAGTGAGCTCCCCAACAAAAGAAAGAAAAAGAACAATTCAACTTATAAAACCTATGAAAAATAAAATAAAAATATATTTAGCCAGAAAACCTATGCACTCAATGCTATTAAAGCATTGCTAAAAAATTAAAGAATGTAAGTCAATGGAAAGATATCTTATATTCATGGATTACAATGGATATCATTAAAATATCAATGTTTCCCAAAGTGATCCACAGATTCAAGACAGTCTCTATCACAATTTCAACATTATTTTTCATTAAAATTGAAAAAAATCCAAAAATTAATTTAAAACTGCAAGAATGCTGAGTAGCTAAGGCAATCATGAGCAAAAGGAACAAGGATAAAGGTGTTGGAGCAACTGATTTCAAACTATACTAAAAAGCTATACCGATTAAAACAGCATGGCACTGGCAAAAGTCTTAAAAATAGAAACACTGATCAGGGAAACAAAGTAGAGAGTTCTAAAATAAATCCACATGCCAAGATTATACAATGAGAAAAAGCCATTTGTAGAGAAATGGATGTACCTTGAGACCATAATGTTAACGAAGTAAATCAGCTATGCAGCTTAAATATCACATGGCTTATCTTATATGAGAAACATAAAGTATAAATAAGTTACAGAGCAAAAGATAGATAATAGGATATGGAGATAAGTTTTGCAAATGGGAAGAGGGTCAAGAGACAGATGGAGAAGAGGGGAGGGAAATAAAAAGAATTACAGTACATTAAGCACATGCCCCTGCTCCCTAAGGTGAGTGTAAACATTATGAACTAAAAATGTGTACTAATAGAAAATTGAAAAAATAAATTATATTTCAATATGTACTGAGACAAAAATGAATGATGCTGGGAAAACTGGTTGTCCACACTCAGAAGAATAAAATTGGACCCTTAGGTCAGATATAAAAATCAACCCAAAATGGATTCAAGGTGTAAATGTATAACCAGGAAACATAAGACTACTGTAAGGAAACTTAGGAAATACACAGAGGACTGGCAGTAGCCAGCAGCAGTTTTTTGCTATCATAAAAGCAATAGTAGACAAACAGCATCACATCAAACCCAAATCTTCTGCACAGCAAAGAAGCAATTAATAGTGCAAAGAGATGCATAGATTGGGAGAAAGTATTTGCAAGCCATGCATCGATAAGGGGTAAATGCCCAAAATATGTAAGGAACTCACCTCAACAGCAAGAAAATAGTCCAACTAAAATAGGCAAAATGCTTCGATAGTCCTTTCTGGGAAAAAAGTACAAATGACCAAGAGAAACATGAAAAAAAAGGTCAATAGCATTAATACTCGAGCAAATGCAGATTAAAATCACCATGACCCACCCCCTGGCCTGGTAGAAAAGCTGTCACCAGAAATGAGTGAGCCGTGGAGAGCAGAGGGTGCCTGCTCACTGCCAGTGGGACAGCAAGGCAAACTGCTGGATTCTTCAGAACTCCGAAATAGGATTACTGTGTGATCCAGCTAATCCCCTTCAGAGTATTTACCTAAAGCATTTGAAATCAGTCTTAGAAAAGATTACGGCACCCCCGTGGTCACTGCCCCAGTAGACCAGTTGGGGAATAATTTAGGCCCATCTTGAGAGAAATGGATAAGCAAACACAGGACAGAGACACAGTAGAATATTGTTCCGTCTTAGAAGGTGGAAAATCCAGTCATTTGGAACAGCACGGGTGGAACCAGAGAGCATAAGGCTAAGGGAAATAAACCAGGCACAGAGGGTGGAAACTGCGTGACCTCACTCAGACGTGGGAGCTAACACGGCCCTCGAGCTCACAGAAGCAGCGCGCAGAACACAGGTGACCAGAGCTGGGCGGGAGGGAGGTGTAGCCGGCGGCCAGTGAGCACAGCATCTCCTACAGGAGGAGCAGGGAGTTGGGGAAAAGTGCAGCGCGGCGCGGTAGGTACAGTGAACGATTCGTAGTGCACACTTGAGAGCTAGCTGCTCAGAGTAAATTTCAACCGCTGTTACCACAAACACGATGTGGACTATTCCAGGCCAGGGGTGCGTTCATTAGCATCCTGTTTCACTGTTGCACATTGTTCTCACAAACCGTGACCCTCCTGTACCCCATCAATACATACAACTATATAAGCTGTCAACTTGCAATAAAATAAAACAAAATTTCGGATGAAGCATTCAGTCATTCGATACCAAAAAAGACAAAAACTCAGGAAAATGGGTAACAAACTCAGCCAGGCGCTTTACAGAAAAAGCAGCACAAACGGCCCACAGTGTGACAGGATGCCGGCGCCCTGCGGCTGTCGGGACATGGTCCAGGAGCCCACTCAGGGGCTGGGCAGGGCAGGCAGGAGCCTCACGGCGGCGCCAGGCTGCGGCCCGCACTCTGCGGAGGCCTTTGGCGCTTCCTGGTGAAGCCGAAGCTGTGCGCGGCTGTCTCATCCCTTCCCTCTCCCGGGGCTGTCTGCGTGCACCTCCACCGCCCTGCACTGCGGGCCGCCCCGTCACCGCAGGGTCTCCCAGGCTGGTCACCCAGGGACCCCTGTCGGACTGAGGGCTGGGAGGAGGACAGGGGCAGCACGCAGGACACAGGACACGGCACATACCCCGCTGAGACCGTGTTTCCAGTCCGCCCTGCGTCTGCTCCGCCGGGCTGCAGGGGGAAGAGAAACTGCAAACCACTAGGAACAGGCACAGCACAAGCGCCACTAGCTCAGAGCGCACAGATCCAGACAGCGTGTTATTTCCGCATTAAGGAGCTGGCAAAGCAGTGATTAACACCTAATTCCAGACCCTGGTCCCCGCGAAGGGGAGATGGAGCAGCCACCGCCACCGAGACAACCCGCAGGAGCTGCTCCCGGGGGTTTGTGCACCTACCCCGGCTCCTTCTCGGGGTGCTTCACACCCCCTCACGTCCATCACCTGTGTCGGCGGTATATACTTATTATTTCATAAAAACCAACTTTAAAAAGATAATCAAGGCTTTTCCAGAACAGACTTCATTATTTCCGCAGCCATCATGCCCACACTAAAAGTACGCAGAATTACATTTTTGCCGAACTTTTGGAAATTAAAAATAGCAAACAAAAAAAATAGCCAGGATCCAAACATTTTTAATGATTATATGCAGTAGAGTAACATCTATGAAAAAGTAATTAGCCCAATACATTAGGCATCTTTAGACGATGTCTCATGAATAAGTGTATAGCGAAGGACCCGATGAAAAGCTAATTCTGTGAAGAAAGGAGAGCCCTGTATTTCAGGTCAGGGACTGGAAAACGATCGGCCCAACTCTGAACCTGAAGTCAGGAAAAGGGGAAGAGCAGAGAAGGAAGGGGAGCGCAGGAGGAAGGGGGCCAGGGCTGGGTGGGGAGCAGAGGAAGGCGGGGCCCTTGCTTCCTACTGGGTGAGTGGAGCTTCCTTCCGGAGCGGGGTCCTGTCTGAATGGAGATTGAAAGAATAGGGCACAGCACAGACGGGGTTCCAGAGAGGCCAGAAGCAGGACCGAGACGCAAGAGGCCCTGCCTGCTGCGGGAAGGACGGGTGGGCAGAGTGCAGGGAAGTCGCCACCTGCAGAGCCGCTTACACAGGTGACCGGGCCTTGCACCCGGGCTGTTTGACTTCCTAGCCGTGTCCTGCAAAATTACATTTTCCTCCACCAAACGTCATCTTAAAGGTAACCGAGCCCTCTGCCTCCACCTCCTCCTCCTCCGAGATGGTATCTGGATACTACGGGGGGTGGGCAAGCAGCCTCCTTCGACTCTGTGGTGGAGATGGTGGTGCCCTGGAATGCCTGGGAGGAGGACAGCAGTCCATGATGTCTCTTCAAAACAGTAGCTCTAGACAGACTGGATGGAAGCAAATTGTGTCACATGCCACAAATCACTCAAAGGCATCTGGTGTGGATCCTGCAGCCATACTAGTTCCTTGAGGGATTCTGAGTAGGTAGAAGATGCTTTCTGGGACCGTCAATCTAGCTGGGGCCAGGAGGAGGTCAGGAGAAGGTGGAGACCAATAAGACAGGAAAGGGAGAGTGGACAGGAGAGGACAGTGGAGCAGCCAAGCACAGAGAGAGGGTGTGGGGGCCGACTCGAGGCCCCACGACTCCCCAGTTTCTGGCTGGGGAATTCCTGCCGCCCCCGAAGGCCATGTCATTCATCTCTCCTGGCTTGAGCTATTGTCCCCTCAAAATTATGTGCAAATCGTAACCACAATGTCCAGCTCCTGGACCTGGTTTGTGGATTGGGTCATTGCAGATCCAAGTGGAAATGGGGATCCCCTTCATGCCGTATAACCGGTGTCATAAGCCAGGGAGAGAGGTGCCCGGGAGGAGACAGCCAAGGGACAATGACACCAGAGACAGCGGAGGATGCAGGGAAAGAGGCAAGCAGCAGGAGCCAGGAGGGACAGGAAGGACACTCCCGTGAGCCTTCAAAAGACACAGGGCTCCTGACTCTGGGCTTATGGCTTCCAGAACGGCAAGAGAATAAAGTGAGAATAAAAATCACCTTATCTCACCCAGCTTTCTCCCAGAACGGCAAGAGAATAAAGTGAGAATAAAAATCACCTTATCTCACCCAGCTTTCTCACAGCCACACACAGAGCTGGAGCAGCCCAGCCCCAGCGGAAGGCTCTCACTTTCCATCTAAGAAATTTCAGCTTTGTGATGCAAAAGTGAACCCAACAAACCCAAGCCCTCTATGCCTTCAGCACAGTAGTCAGTGAACTGCGTGAGCTTAGATAGTCACCGCGTTCCTCTGAACAGGCTGCCGGTGACCTCGTCTGTGCTTCAGAAGAGCTGTGACACTATGCATATTTGAATTATAATAATTTCAACTCACATGGGTTTATCAGGACAAGCTGGGAGATCTGTATCTTCATAGAATTCAGGCCCTATCACAAGTTCAGGCTCTTCCAAATACAGATTTAGCTGTGCTCTTTGCTTTCAGGCCCCCACCCCAGTAGACAGTGAGCCCCAGAAGGGCAGGCAGGGAGCCCCAAAGGACCCCAAAGCTCCACGCCATCAGGACAGTCTGGCACGATGGCTCCATCCGTGGCCCTGGCACCCCCCGCGGGCCTCCAGTCCTGGGGTCTGGCATCTTTGCTCCTTGCTCTGCTCAAACTCTGTCCCTCCACCTTCAAAGAACCTTTGGGCATCACTCTGACTTTACCAGGCACAGGGGTGAGGCACAGTGAGAAACCCGCTACCAGCCTGCAGCTTCTGGCCACCCGGACCAATTTTCCACATTCCTCTTGCAAATCGAGGGCTGTTTCCAGTCTCAGGAAGGAGGACTTGTCCTGTTCAAATCTTGCTCGGCTGCTCCTGCCCCCTAGAGGACCTTCTCCTCATCGCCAAGGCCTGGCTGGAGACAATCCGGGCAGGAAGCTCCCCGCCCCTCCTTTTGTGAACCTCTCCATTCAGCTGCTTCTGCTCCTGTTGAAACAAACACTTTGCTCGCCTGCTCTGTTCTCACCCTCAGGCCGGAAGCTCTCACAGTTCCCTGTTTCTGCTTAATTCTGAAAAGCAGTTCACGGCAAATTCTGTGTGCATGTAAACGAAGCCTTGTTGGAGCAACATGGTGCTGTGGATTCTGGTGCAATTCAGCAACATCTGGAGACAGCTCCCCGCCCTGGCTGTCCAGACCTCCCAGATGCAGACGTTCCCCCGGAGGAGCAGAGAGACACACAGCTGCTGTCACTTCCTTCTTCTGTCTGCTGCTCCATCCTAGGCCATGGGGAGAGACTGGTGGTGCCCCAGGAGCACAGGACTCACTTTCCCCGTAATAATGTTTCCTTTACAATGTGGCTAAGGCAAGGGAGAAACTGAATTTTAAATTTCACTTTCTTTTAAATTATTTACAGTTGAGTGCATATCACGCGCCTGGTGGCTGCTGTGTGGGACAGTTCCTGCCTCAGTATTTCTCCCAGGAGCCGACGGGCAAAGTGTGAGGCATGAAGCTACAGTTTCTCTCTCTAATCCAAAGGTACAGACATGCAGCAGGTTAAGTCCCAGCAACAAAAGCCTCTTATACATCAAGGGTAAACTCAAAGCAAGAGTGAGAAGGCTTCGCTCTGTGCTGAAACTCGAAGGAAATGCGAAGTTGGCGCCTTAGTACAGGTGGAGGAAGAAGGGGAGGAATGCAAACCGCCTGGGGGCTGAGATTTCATGAAGAGCAAGAACCAGAGATGGAAGGACAGCTGGCCTGAGGGGCCCCACACCTCATTTCCCCACCTGGGCCAGCACTATGTTATGCTTTTCTCCCCTCCCCCTCCCCTCCCCCTCCCTCCCCCTCCCTTCCCCTCTCCCTCTCCCTCTCTCTCCCTGTCTCTGTCTCTGTCTCTCCCTGTCTCTGTCTCTGTCTCTCCCCCCTCCACAAGATTTCATATAAAATACCTATTGAGAGACATTTAAATTACTGTTGACAGACCAGCTCCTTTGGGAGCTGCTGACACTTCCACAGTGCCATTGCCCGACCTTGGTCCTTTTGCAAGTGTTACAGTCATTCCCTCCATTTTGCCAGACAACCTAAGTTTCACAGAGCAGCACCCACCTCCAGGGTTAAGACCTCAGGCAAGGAGTGACTTTCTTTAGATGTTCGGAACCCAGAACATCTGCGCCCTCTCCAGTGCCCCTTCTTGGGCATCCGTGCTCCACATCAACTATTTCAAAGTACATAAACGGCTCTGGGGTTTGATTCGCAGAAAAGTAGTCTGTCCATTTTAGAAAGGACCACAGGACCTGTCCCCAGGGGGCTGAGGCCCTCCTGATGTTCCAGAGAAGAAAAAGAGGAGCAGAGGCCCTGGCTGCTGAAGGTCTGCTCGGCACAGTCTTCCTGCCGGCTGCTCCCTCCCTTCCCGTAAGAGCCCCCTGGGTCCAGAGCTCTCAGTGGAGCTTTGAGGACAGGCCCCTCTCTTCCCCAGGGTGCTAGCTGTGGGGCTTTGAGGACAGGCCCCTCTCTTCCCCAGGGTGCTAGCTGTGGAGCTTTGAGGACAGGCCCCTCTCTTCCCCAGGGTGCTAGCTGTGGGGCTTTGAGGACAGGCCCCTCTCTTCCCCAGGGTGCTAGCTGTGGGGCTGTGAGGACAGGCCCCTCTCTTCCCCCTGGGGTGCTACCTGTGGAATAAGCCTCATTCTGTCTACACAGGCCGTCCCCAAATACTGGCCTTGGAGTGGTGAGCAGCCCAGATCTCATTCACAAGAATTACTTGGCTGGATTTTCTAACTCTATAATTTCAATTTGTTTTTATTTTCATGAAGTCCTTTGGCTCTTAATCACGTCTTCTCATTTCACGAGTTCCATCTGTCTTTATTTCTCTGGCTAACTTTGCCGTGTTTATGCCAAAGCTGTGGCAGGATGTTGTATCATTTCTAGTTCTTTGGGTGCAAACTCTCCAGCACATTCTTTGCTGACTCCCTCATCATGGTGGATTTTTCCCTGTGCCCAGTGCATAATATTTATCAACCTATCTTCTCCCAGAGTTGACCAGGCGCATAACGTTCTCTAGGGTCTGGAAGTATTTTTATGGGACAGTCTTTAGATTTGCTGAATGAGTTCACTGGTGTTGAATCAGCTTGGTCTGTAATTCTTTATTTCAGGGCTTTTGCAATATAGCACTGTATGGATTTAGATTCCAAAATAGCCACGGTTTGGGGCTCTAACTATTTGGGAGAAACAGTTTCTGCCTAAGGCACCTTGTTTCCCATCTGCTTCTTGAGGCTGGGTGGTGGTTGTTTTATTTCCTATCACAAATCAGATAGATCTTCTCCGCTCAAGGCTTTGTGCAGAGAGCCCAGGTCCAGGTCTTTTTAAATACTGAATCCTCCAGTCCTCACTAAAGACCCAGCACTGTGTAGGCATCACACCCCAGCTCCTAAGGCGTGTGCCTAGTTCTCACACCTGTGAGACACTCGAGGTGTCATTCCTCCGTTAACTGTCTAGCAGATTCCTCACACTGCTTCTAAATCTATTTACTTATTTTTAAAAAATAAATAGTACTTTTTCATTAAATAAAGCTTTTATTTTAACACATTCATATATATATATATAGAGAGAGAGAGAGAGAGGGAGAGAGAGGGAGCAGGGAGAAAGGCACATGGCACAAAGCACATGGCAGTTTTTCTGACTACAGCTGTGTAAAAAATGCACCACAAAACTTAGTGAGTTAAACCATCAACAAGCGTTATCCTTGCTTATAAACCTACTATCACTTGGGCAGGGCCCACCAACTGCTCCCCTGGTCAGTAAGGGCAGCTTGAGAGGGGCTGGAGGTAGACTCCCAAGATAGCTCTTTCATGGGGCAGGCGAGTCTGTGCAGGCAGGAGCCTGGGCTCAGTTCCTCTCCACGTGGTTGATCACGCTTGCTCAGAGTCAGCGTTCTCCAGGAGAACAGATCGAACAGAAAAAAGAACTGAGGGAGCTTATTAGGTAGGCTTTCAGGGTCAGAGTGGGAGAATCCACCACGGTCTAGGATCAAAAGAGGGGGGACCCAGCAGTGAGCAGCTATGAAGACAGCAGCCACAGAAGAAAAGGGCTAAGGGTGCAGGCCAGCCTAGGGTCGAAGGTCTGGAAGCCCACTGCAGCGCCGCCGGCAGAGCTGTGCGTTGGAAGGCGCACTGAGTCTACGGGTCAGGCTTTCTGCCTTCAGCCTGCTGACCTACACGTCAGTCACCCCCAGGCACACCCAGCACTGTGCTTTACTAATCTGTGAGGCGGTTCTCACTTCATTCAAGTTGACACATCACGATTCACGGTCACAAAGACTTGCCTGAAAGCCAGCATCGTCACTGCCATATTGCCACACTGGGTGTCACAGAGCCTGCCCAGAGCTACCAAGGGCTTCGCAGCCGGCCCTGAGCCCTGGTGGCGGTGATCTCCAATCTTCCTTTCTTCCACTTAGACTTCGCAATGGAAATGTGCTTGGGGGTCCCCACAACCCAAACCTTACTTTCTTCTACACTGCAAATTACCTCTTTCCTTTTTAAAAACAAGGCTGTAAACAAGGCGAGGATAAGGACCCACCACTTCACTCCAACCCTCCACACTTGCAGCGATTTCCCTGGCGATCCACTGCCTAATTCCGAGCTGCTTTAAACTTCAGCATCTTTAACAGCCTGTCCATCTGCGCCTCCAAACCTTATCCCTCCTCCTTTGGGGGGAGGGGACTTTGAGATATTTTAAGAACATTTTTCAATCGTTCTTCCAAAAGCTTGTCTGAAGAAAGGTACTTCTGATAAATAGGTAGTCAATGGGAAGCATTTAAAAACAGTTGGACCTGCTTTGCATCTTTATACTTGTCTTTTTAAATTAATTTTGAATTCTTAAAGGACTTCTTAGTCATTAATTACAATTAACTCCACCAATTGTCATGCCTCATGCGTTCCTGATCTACTTCCTGAAGCCCAATCAATCTCCTTAATGGATGTCATGTCACGAGAGCGTATCCCTGTGCCCAGCGGTAAACAGTTTAACAATCCCTGGAGCCCCAGGTGACCATCAGAAGCTGTCTCTGGGCTTGAATTTTCATCCTAGAATTTGAATTTGCCCTTCACAGTGCACGGTTCTCACGGACAGTCGCTTGTCCCAGCAGAGTGTGATGCTTAGAGACAACCAGGATTCTGAGATCGCCAGCGCCAAGCACAGGGGCCGGCACAGAGGCAGCAGCCACAGCAGAGGAGTCGGCTAAGACAGCAGATGCCCAGATCCCCAAAATGAAATCCACTTGAAATAGTTTAGTGCTAGTAAATTAATTGCTAAGCAAATTGACCTTCACCTTTTTGGTAAATGGACCCAGATTTTGAGCCCCAGGGAGGGTCTGAGGGTCTGAGGCTGTTTGCCCCTGGTCCCTCTGTTGCTGCATGATGTGACTCCAGGGAAATAATGGAACAGCTGCGTTTGGAAGTCAGTGGACCCAGATACAGCTCTGCCCCCAACCCATGATACCTAGTGGGGCTGCAGCTGGCCACTCTCTCCAAGCCTCTGGGAGGAGCAGACCGCTTGGGAGTCTGCGGTCAGAATGAAAGGTGCCAACGGTCACACAGGGCTTACCCTTATGCCTGCACTCTGCCAGATAAGTGCTCCATGCTATGTTTATCTCCTGAGACCCAGCTCCCTCTGTAGATGACAAATGGTCAGTGGAGCCCGTGGACATGAGCCAGGTCCTCCTTCGCTTCCTTCCACATTTCCAAAGACGGGAAGCAGCAAAGCTGTGGACACCTCAGGTGACCACCTTAGGAAGAGGAGCAGGGTCACCAAGCTTCTTTATCCTTTATGACTGTATTTTACATTCCTAGAATTCCTCTTTGTTTGCTTTTTAACACCAGTTCATTTTCTTCCTGATGCCCTACTTTTGTCTATGAATGACTTGTTGAAAAACTTCAACAGGCTTATTTTGGAAACTTCAGCTCTCTCCACCACCTGTGGCTCTGGAATGCTAATTCCCTTGTGAGCATCATTTTCCTGAGTGTACTGGGTATCTTAGGGGTGGAAGCTCTGTGCCCGGGCTTGGCATTTGTGTCTATTGGCATCCAGTGGCTTTGACACTTCATGGTCTCTTTGGTACAGATATCGGCTCTGTATCTTAGAGGTGTCTGCCTTCCAAAATCAGAAGCCTCTCTGACAGCGGAGCACAGGTACCCAACTGCTTGTCCCAAGCACTGAGCTGGCATTTACCAAAGGATCTCAGTTCCAGCTCTCCCTACCTGGACTGAGGATTCACACCAGCCTCATGTCTGCTTCCGATCCTGCATCTGAGCACCCGTTCTTCACTTGAGTTTTGAAACCCATCTCAAAACTACTGGTAGTATCTGAGTCCCTTGCCCTTGCTTTCAAATCCAACCACATTCACAATTTTTGTTATACTTTTTCCATTTTCCTCTGCATGTTTGGAGCAAGGGGAAGCATCCTATTCATTTCATTTTGTCTTGTCAACTGTAAGTCTCACAAATAGATCCGATACATATGGCACAGTAACAGTGGTAGGGAATCACCAGCACCCACCTAGATGCACGCACCATTATGGTGCTTATGAACTCTCTGTTGGGTGTTAAACACCACTCTGTGGGCTAGACATCCTTATCCCCATCTTACAGATAAAAAATTGAAGCTCTTAGAGTAAATTCAAATTGCAAAATTAGTATTTCCCTTCTTTTCAAAACAGTTCTGCCCCATCCTGAACTATGGATGAGCTTCTGCAGCTCAAGGCTGCCAGGAGGACCAGCAATAGAGATGCAGATCACATGTCCAGCTTGCAAGATCTAGACCAGGTTTAAACCCTCAAGATCGAAGCAGACAAATAAACATGGACAAAGAGTGCCACCCTCTATGACTATCCTCACTGACAGCCACTGTCTCCATGTCCTTGTCTCTGCATTCCTGTCACCTCCTGATCACACCCCAGACCCCAGCAACTAATGGGTCAGTGATCTCACCACACCAATGCCCAGGAGCAGCATGCAGTCCCACTCCCTGAGAAGCCTGGGATTCCAGGGGCAAGGGGAAATCCAGGCTGGGAGGAGGGACTAAACAGCAATAACAAAAATAACTACAGAAAGCCCGAGGCAGCCAAGCCTGGAGACTGGGATGTTTCATCACAGAAAGTCTTGTGATGCTTCTGCTAGGCAGCTGGCCCTATCAGAAGCCTCACCAGGAGAGCAGCAGAGCCAGAGTGGCTTAGTAACTTTTCTAAAGTCACAAGGGCACACAGAAATGAGAACCATCCCCAGGTATCTGCTAACAAAGCCAGTTTTCTACTTATATGAGGCCTCCTCTGAGAGCCTGAGGAGGTGAGAATGCATCCCTGCCTGATTCTTATGATACCCCTAGGTCCAGAATTCAGGTTAGAAGACAGAGGGTATCCCTGAATGTTAGATGGATGGATGAAAGGATGGATGGATGGATTGATGGACACACATGTGGTTGTGTGAGTGGGTAAGTGAATGGGTGGATGAGGAGATGAGGAGATGGGTGGGTGGATGAGTAGATGAGTGGGTCAAAGAGTGAATGGATGGGTGGATGGGTGGATGAGTGAATGGGTGGGTGGATGAGTGAATGGATGAATAGATGTCTAAATGAATGGATAGATAAATGATGGATGGGTGGATGGATGGATTAGTGAGTAGGTGGATTAGTATGTGGATAAATGGATGGATGGATGGATGGATGGTCAATGAATGGATGAATGAGTGGATGGGTGGTGGATGAATGCATGGATGGATGGGTAGATGGATGGATGAGTGTATGGATGGGTAAATGATGACTTCACAGTTAAAAATACTGAGACATTCTACTCAGTGCTCTGGGTGAACTTTTAACACTGAGCATGCAAACCAAGGGATAAATTCTCTTCCTCCTCTAGCCTTCACAGGATGATGCAGGAACAGAATTGGGTGGCTTCTTGGGGGCACACTGCCCTCACTGAAGCAGTCTTCTCAGTGAGGGTTCCACAGAGCATACATGTATATCTCACAGCTCTCAGTCCATCCTGTGTCATCCATGGTGTCCGTTGCTCGTGCTTGTGGGGTTGTGCTCTCTCAGAAAGTAGCCCTTCCAGATCTTCCTCAGAACTTCCATCTCTAGAAGCTGGGCTAAGGCAGGCAGTCTTCTTCTGCAGCACATAGGGCAGGGAGTGCCTTCCTGACAGGTACCACATCCCACCCTAGAGAACCTTCCAGCATCCAACTCAGAGCACAGCCCCTGCCCACATATGTTGGGTCCCAGTGGATAGTGATCACACTGGTGGGGCCTCAAGTATGGGAGTGGATGCAATAAGTCCCTGTTTGAGGTTTGATGCTCTTAACATCTTGGAATCAGAGGTTATGATTCCTTCCATTTTACAAAGGCAGTTTAGGGAATCAGGGTCCCACCAGTTGTAGCTAGTAGAACACTGGGGCTGTCTCCTGGACTCTGCCCATCTTCCTGTCTGTGTGCCTGTCTCTGCACCCTGCCTGGTGCTTGGCAAACACTTTGCCTGCCTCCCAACCTGCATGATGAGTCTTCTTGGTTCTGGGCATGTCTCTTGGCTCTTGAGGGATGGCAAGGAAGTGGGCCAGAGCAGGAGGCCTTGGATGTAGAGGTGATGGGCATGGGTAGGGCTGTGGGCAGCTGGCAGTTGAGACCCATAGGTAAAAGGTAGGAGAGTTTCAGGTGAGGGTAGGTCCAGCCCAGTCCAGGGCATCTTAGCCACCTCCTCGCCATGTCTTTCAGGTGTCTGTGTGCCCTCATGTCCCCTTTGGAACATGAGAAGGAAGCAGGGTCAAGAAAACAGAGCACATCACATCAACAATGCAGCAAGGGGCACCAGCAAGCAGCTCACCATGGCTGCAAGGAAATTAGTGACATTAGCAGAGCAAACGGGCCCCTCCCAGAGAGCTCAACAGACAGCAGAAGGGACTCAGGGCTGAAAGGGCCTTACCATCATCCATCCAAGCCCCTCAGGTCACACTGGTCCTGTTGCCAGGGATGGTCTGAGACCGTGTAAGAAACGCAACAGCCTAGACAACACCACAGGAGCTGAAAGGCAGCACTGTCTGAATTGCCCTGTGCATCTTCTGCCTGATCCAAAACAGCGGGGGAGCCCAGAGTCCAGGGAGGGACACACACCACACCCCTCCCCTTCCAGCCCCTGAGACAGACAAGCAGCATCTTTGTGATCTGAGCTCTGTGTGGAGGAAGGTCAGGTGAGGAAGGACACACCCAGATGAAATGGGGAGCAGGCAGAGACAGCACAGGGATGGACCAGAAACAGGCAAGGCATTACCAAAACTCCAAATGTGGGAGCCAAGGCTATAAATTCAGCCTGTTGAGCAGGCTATGAGCTGAGAATGGGTCTTACATCTGTTCAGGGCTGGAAAGAGCAGGAGGGAAGAAGAGAAGGATAGGAAGGAGGACAGAGGAGGAGAGGAGAGAAAGGGAAGGAGAAGAGGAAGAGGCCTACCAAACTGATTGGGTCCTTTCCATCTGAAGATCTGGGAAAGGGGAAGTAGCCCATCCCCAGCCACAGGGGTCAGACAAGGAGAGGCCCTGCCAGTGCCAGCAGAGGAAGGTGGGGAGCCAGAAAGTCTGGGATGGGGTCTCTGGTTCTGTGAGGGTTGGGATTATGGTTTGTATCTAGATGTCCCCCCAAAACCTCAAGAGCTCATTTTGGAATCTGTGAAGATGGCTGGATTGTGCAGTTTACCACTGACTTGCTGTTTCAAGGTGGGGCGTACTTACAGGAAGAGGCAGTGAGCTTGGCCTGGGAGGGTTTTTCTCCCTCCCTGACCCTCCCTTGATTTCTCTGCTTCAGTCTGCCAACCTGAGCAGAGTAGCTCTCCTCCACCAAGACTCTCCACTGTGTCTTCTTGCCCTGGAGTCAGCTGATGATGGACTGAACCTCTACAAACCATAAGCCAAAAAAACCTCTTCTTCCTTAGGTTGTGGGAATTGGGTATTTTGTCCTAGCCATGAAAGAAGTGACTAAGGCACTGGTCAGCCCCCTCCTGGGTAAGGAGCTCAGAGCCATCTTCCCAGCCTGCAGAGGACCCACAGTTCACACATGGGCTCACAGCACACCCCATGTTGTGAGAAATGGTCACATTCCAGCTACAGGCTGGCCATGAGTCACCAGGGGCTTCTGAGCACCTGGGCTGTGGCTGGTACACTGAAAAACAGAACATCCCACTTCATTTTGATCCAGTTCAATGCCTGGCTGCCTGTGGGAGAGGCTCCTGCTTGGGAAAGTCACCCAAAACATGTTGCCTGAACACCCAGCTGGGTGCCTGTGAGCCTTGTGAACTCAGACCCACTGCTTAGCCTTGCTGTGCTACAGTTTCCTCTTCTGTAAGGCTGGAGCTGCTCAGAAGATGAATGGGGAGGCTCCAATGGCACACAGAGCAGCCTGGCACCTGGGGAGCAGCAAGCACCACAATCACTGTCACTGGGGGCTGTGGGCACCCTGGCAGAGACACACAGGCCCAGTCTTACGTGACTGTACAGTGCAGGAGGAGAACCAGGGCCAACAGGGAATCATGAAATAAATGGCAGGTGGACAGGGTTCCAGGAAGACCATGGTGTCCAGGGCAGGCGGCCAGGGTGGCAGAAGCAGGGCAGTGATGCTCTGTCAGGGGAAGGAAGGGGATGATGGTCCCTGGTACAGCCAGCAGCATGGGCAGAGGCCATGCCAAGGAGTGACCACTGTCAGTTTGGAGCCCAGATAGCACAGGGTGTGACAGGGACAAGGCCAGATGTGGGGTCTCTAGCAGACAGAGTACTCCTTCATCCCAGGGATGTGGGAAGCCACCGGCAGTCCTACTCTGCAGACCACGGCTCCCAACCCTGTCCCCTTTCAAGGACAATGTGAGGATCTGTCCCGTCCCCAAGCATCAACCCTCCTGGGGCACCCAGGACAAAGACATGGAGCACAAAGGACGAGGGCCTGTGGGACCATAGAAGTGCTGTCACACTTTCAACTGCCCTCACCTGCCACCCCTGGCCTAGGGGATCAGAAGTCAGGCCTTGGTGTCCCAGTGATGCTGAGGTGTGGCCAGGCTGGCAGCCTACCTTTCTCTACTCCTAGAGACCCCGTGTGGTTCTCCTGGGCCCCTCCTCAGACCATCCAGGGCCACCTCCTACCTCAAAGCCAACTGTCTGGCAACCTGAATCATCAGCGACCTTCACTCCATGTTACCAGAAACCCTAACCCATTCAGGGGCTCCAGGCCAGGCAGGGGGAGCTCTGAGAGCACATCAACTGTCGCTGTTGCCACCAAGTCTCTCCCTTTAATCCGCCAGGATAAAAAGGGAGCTGGCCTGGCCAGGCTGACCAAAGCCTGAAGTGAAATTAGTCCCATAAACTCACAACAAGTGCCAAAGTGACTAGTGCCGAATCAGTTTCTCCCATGAGATATAATGTCATTAGAAATAATTGGCAAAACTTCCCAGAATGTCCACATTTTATTGGCTAATATTAGCCTTTTACTAGGCTGACAGAAGCCTGGAAGGCTTCGAGGGATCACATATAACCTTTGTGTGACTCGTGATCAGCACTAAAAATGCACGAAAGTACCAGAGAAAACGTGGGGGTTCTGCGCTGTTCCAAGGACCTACAAAATGCCACAAATAGCAGACTTGATGAGCATGAAGCCATCGAGGACCAAGGGAGGACTGTCGCTCTCAGGCTGGTCCAGGACCCAGGCTAAGAGCCGAGATCGTAGCCAGGACCAAGGAGAGAGGCCAGGGCAGGATGACACATGGGAGCAATGGCCTTGACCTTGACTCTCCTGCACCCAATGAGGCTCAGAGAGTGAGGTCTCTGGCCCTGAGCCTGCAGCCCACAGGTGGAGACACAGGTTCTGTCCTGGCTGGACTCCCAGGCCTCTGTGAAGCAAACCACAGCAGTGTCATTGAGAGGAGCCAAACAGAGTCACCAGTGGCACAGGGCTGTCACAGAGCCCCCAGGCTGCAGGCTCTGGCTAGGGCTGAGTGGTACCCTGAGTCCCAAGGTGGGGGCCAGCCTTGCAGAGAAAGCTGGAGCTTCTGGGGCGGACTGAATCCTGGATCAGAGGCTCAGCCAGGGCTCAGCCTCACAAGAGATGTTTTGGACCCTTAAATCCCAGCTCCATCCCAACAACCCCAAAATAACTGAAAGCACAGCCTGGCCTGTCTGCGATGAAGCCATGGCCATCTGACAGCTGGTCTGGAGGAGGCGGCCAAGGAGAACTGGGGCTGGGTGGACACAGACCCAGGAGCAGGTCCGGCCACTCGCAGCATGTCCCTGGTCACCTGTGAGTCCTTTCTCCTCCTCAGTCAATGAGGACCCCTGCAGGACCACATGAGGGGTGGATGAGGATTCTTGAGATAAAACATTAGTGACCAGGTCAGGACAGCACCGTGGTGCCTACTTTTCCTCCAGCACTCCGTAAGAGTGCAAGAAAGTTCAGTCCAGCCTGGGCAACTTCTATGTCTCATAGTGAGACCCCATTTCAAAACAAAGAATTGTTAAATAGTCTGGGGGTGTGGCATCGTGGGAAGGCCCTGGGTTCCATCCCAGCGCCACAAACAGAAAGCCCGGGTCCATCAGGTGAAGCTCCCCACAAACGGTGCACAGCACTGGGAGAACAGGGGAGAGGGGTCCCGAGTGACTGCTCATTCTCCAGCCCAGGCACCCCTGATCCACCAGGGACCCTGACTCTCCCTGCCCTGGCTGTGCCCAGCTCAGACGCCGCAGCTCTTCCCACCCTCCGATGGGCCCACTCACTCCTGCTGCAGGCCTCTGCTCATTGGCTTCCATCCCAGCAGCCTCCCCGCTTCCTGTCCTAGAAGCTACCCATTCTGCGGTCCTCCAGCCCACGTCTCTCCCCCTGTTTCACTGTCATCACAGCACTAGGGCCATGTGACCTCGTGCATCTGTGTGTCTGCTGGTGTGTACAGAGGCAACACCTCTCCAGGTAGCCATGGGGTTGGAAACCAGGGTGGACCCTGGTGCTCCCCAATACAATACCTTGCCATTGGGACTGAGCAGAAGGGGACAGTGCCCTTGGCCCCAACTTCCTTCTTCTTACTTATTCTTAAGTTGGAGAGGATAAAAGAATCCAACCAGATCTCACACCCCAGAGGTCCACAGCCCAGGAAGAGGATGCTGGGAATTTCCCAGAATACTAAGGACAGAGGAGGCCATCATGGCCCAGCCTGAGCACAACTGAAATATCTAGGTGTTGTGATGGGCTGTAGTTCTAGACGTTCCTGGGGAGCAGAACAGTGAGAAGATGGGAAAATAAAGAAAAGGGATGACAGGTGGGGTCAGGTTCCTGTCTCCTGGAGGAAGAGAAGGAACCGCTCAGCCACTGAAGCGCTTTTACTAATACACTTAGGTGGAAGATGTCAACTTCAACCCCGCTGCCTAGCAACTTGTCTGCCTGGCTGGCCTGGGCCCCTGCCTTCCCGGAGCTGGAACAGCTTGTTCACCTGGCTTGCTTTGGGCTCTCTGTGTTCTCAGGGCTGGCCTTGCTTTAGCCCCACACATGTCAGTCTCCAGCTTCCCAGCTCCCTACATATCCCTCTTTTTCATTTTGTTGTAACACGGAATAGGCGGTCAGTTGAAGCTGGAGGATCTGTGTTTGAAGAACTTTGTGCAATACCTTTTCATTCTTAGACATTTTCATTGTAAGTGCAATCCAAGGATTTCCAGTCCCTGCATTCAGTAATTTAACCCTGTACAGTCCATTAATACAGACCAGTAGACAGCTATCAGTGTAGCTGGCAGTTGTCAGGAGGTGTTACTGGTTTGAGTTTCTTTTATGACTAACATATTACTGTGGCACTGTTTACACCTCTTACATTTGTACTTTTCTGCAGGATGTTCAAGACCAAGTTAAGGTGAAACCTGTATTAAATACAATCAGTTTTTTGCTACCTGTCAAGGTCAGTTAAGTTTCCTCAGGAAAAAACTAACACCTCTTAGTGCATCTGTCAGTGTCATCCATCTGGACAAGTCATGGTCATTGCTTGACCAGGTTGCTTTCTTTGAAAGTGTGGGAGATATTTTGTCCTGGTGACTCGTCAGGCACACCACACACCGATGATCACTTTCCTCTGTGGTCTCACAATCTTCTTGATCAGAAGATGAGAGACTCACTGAATATAGGATACCACAGCAGAGGTTCTCTAATGTCCTGGGTCTTCACTGACTTGGAGGTCTAGAGCCAAAATGTTGGCTGTTCTCTTAGCTCATCCATCTGTCTAATTTTTGGTCTCTAAACCTCAGTTGTCAAACATTCAGAAGAAAAGATTGGTAACAGCACAGTGTTAGGGGCAGCAAGGTTAACATTATTATCTTAGCTAAATATCAAACACCTTAGCACATAAATGGAACCATTGTTTTTTTTAACAACCATAGATGCTTTAACTTTTGAATAGCTGTAGAATGTTAACAAAAAGTTACATGTTTTACAAGAAAATTAGAAATCAAAACCATATATACCATTAAAGCATGACAATTATGATGACATTTTGTAGCATGCCTGAATTTTCATTTCAATATAAAATACCCCTTTTCAACATTTTGCAACACACCTGAATTTTCATTTCAACATTAAATATACCTTTTGCATAAAATGCAAAAGAAAAAAGAGAAAAATTGTTGAGCTCAAATAAAAAGGAATGTTCACAGAATGGACAAATGGACAAACACGGACAGACAATCTGAACAGATTGGACCAGACACAGAAGCAAGCATACAGCTTGTTGGTGGTAAGAATTTTGTAAGTTCCCAGGGGGCTATTTATTATGCCCCTTTGCTGAACTAGCTCACTTCTTATGCCCAGTGCTCTCGGGGCTGGACCGCCTGTTCACCTCCAGCACCCCGTGCCCTCAGGACATTTCTTAGGCGTTCTGTGCCCTTGGGAACTCCTGTGAGG
Source organism: Hydrochoerus hydrochaeris (assembly GCA_004027455.1). Taxonomy (NCBI): domain Eukaryota; kingdom Metazoa; phylum Chordata; class Mammalia; order Rodentia; family Hydrochaeridae; genus Hydrochoerus; species Hydrochoerus hydrochaeris. Next base: position 124,526 of record PVLA01004869.1, read on the forward strand.
GCACTGTGCTTTCAATTCTGCATGTGTGCGCAATCACTAGCTCAGCCAACTGCCAACAACAGCTTAACAGACTGGACAAATAGACAGACAGATACAGAGACAGACTGAAAAACATCTTACCAAATCAAATGTACTCATATATATTTTAACCAAATTGAACCACCCATTCAGATCTTTGAGTTGTGCTTTTGGTTACCATCTCCTGGGCATCCTGGGTCAGTTCCCCCAATTGGCTCAGGTCTGGTCTAGCCCCATCCTTGTCTCTCGGCTATAGAGCAGTTTCCGAGTCATCTCTGTCATAGGACTGAGCATCCACTTCTTCAGAGGTGGAACCAACTCCCTCTCTGGGTCTGGGTCCATGATAGAGCCAGATGGGACACACTGGCACCCAGGTAGGCACCCAGGTAGGCTGCTCAGCTTTCTCTGGAAAGACACAAGCACACCCTCTACCCCAGACTGGCACTGAGCTGGGTCCCTTCCACTGCCCGGTGTGCAGATCCCTCTGAAGGACTCTCCCTAGCTTCTTTCTCTTACCTGATGGCATCGCCTTGCTGCTGCTGCTGCTGCTGCTGCTGCTGCTATTCCATCCTTAGGGGGATTTAAACTTTAACAGTATGCACTTTCCAGTAAAGTCTAGGTAAAATTCCCAATTTTTGTTTTTATAATTAAATTTTGAGCAAATTTTAACAATTTTTAGCCTGTATCAAGGTTAAATGGAATTGTTTGCATGAGGCAGAAGAATTGTGATGGAAGGTGCAAGGGAAGCCTGCTGAACAGTGTGTGAGGGAGTCACAGTTCACGGCAGTGGAAGAAGCAGAGGCAGCAAGAGCAAGCGGGGAAGCATGAGCCCCCTTTTCCTCGTACGCTGTAGCAGTTTCTCCCTGTTAAATAACCCTTTTAATTCTTTTTTTTATCAGCAATCAAACTCAAGACCTAGACCCTTTTAAAGACTGTAGAGGTCCAGATAGATTTGTGTGGGTTTGCTTTTCCCTTACCTTGCTCGAAGCTGCTTTCTCATTTCCTCCCAAGTATGTAAATTTATAATTCCTTTTTCTGGAAACAAACAAACTCAAAAAATTTAGCAAGCTTTGTGGTGTTAGTGTATTAAAAACTAAAAAGTGATGTAAGAAACCAAAAAGACCTAAATCAATGTAGAGTTATATTGATCATGAATTTGAAACACCCAAAGCAAACAATTTGAAAAAAATAAAAAGGCAGGAATTGCTGTTTATGACTCAGTTAAGGTTATCAGAGTGGTTATCACTGTGTCATTTTCTTCTCCCTCAGGACTTGAACCAATGTTCTTGTGGCCATCTCAAACAGCTTATAAGCGTTAAGATACTTCCTCATCAAAATCCACAAAAGAACAGTAAATAGTGGGACCAAGCATGCAACAAACAGCTCCTTACACATTTGTGGTTCCTGGGAACTTGTTTGCCTCCTGTTTAACAACTAGTAAAATCAAGACGTTTTCCCCTTTTTGTGTCTTGTAAGCCTATTTCTCTCTTTGGCCCTAGTGAACCCATTTTTTTGGCCCTAGTGAACCTGTTTTTGTATCCCCACGTTTTACACCTGATGATGTCAGTATCAGTTCACTCCAGTGATGAATACTGACCACCACAAATAACTCTACCAACCCCCACTGGGAATCTTGCACGATACCACTACACCCGTGGCACTCCCAACCCCCATTGTGCACACATGAGAAGTGACCCCTCCCACTACTTCTTCTTACCCCAGTCCCTGTTCGGGCACTATTTGTAGTGACCAGATGCAAGCTATAGATGTTCCTGGGGGGAAGGACAGTGAGAGAGTAAGAAAATAAAGAAAAGATACAAGCTGAGGTCAGGTGGAGGCCTCTCTCCTGATGGGAGAGAAGGGCCTGCTCAGTCACTGTAGCACATTTATTTATGCACTCTGTATTTTACTGTAACACATGTTTAAAATTTTTATTTAAACATTCACTGTGTTTCTATCACGCCATTTAGGCCACTCCAGGTGTACCCAGAAAAGGTTTATCTCGTCCCTTAGTGATTTCCTTCTCTCTCCCTCCTGACTGCCATAGGGTGAGCTGCTTCCTGTGCCACACCTTTAGACTCTACCTCGTCACAGCCTACAGCAATGGAGGCAGGCTACCACAGACTGAGCTCTCTCTGACCCAAGATAAAACTCTCCTCCTTGACATTGTCACAGTTAAAAAAGCTGACTAATACAAGATGATGTCACACAAGGCATTTGTCTATTCCTGGGAAAAAAACAACACTTGACACCCTGTGATCATGCACAAAAAGTCAGGACAATGGAAACACAACAGCAGGAACAGCCAAGAATAGAAAGAGCCACAGGTGGTCTCAACACTAGAGTCACCAATATGTGCCTTGCAGTAATCAAGTTTACAATATTAAAGGAAACAAAAAATGAAAATTCTAAAATTGAACTATCAGATTATCAAAATAAATGAAGCATATGGACTTTAGAGACAGCTCAACATGATGGAAGATTGAATCCATGAAGAAGATGAGTCGAGGGCTCAGTAGTGGAGCACCTGCCTAGTGTATTACTTAGCATCCACTAGAGGAAGAGACTTAACATAAGACATATATATGCATATTACTTGAAATACATAGGACTTATTAGGTAGACTTACAATGGCCACCTGCAAAATCGGGTGTGGAAGAGTACGGAAAGGACATTGGATATTTAAAGGATCCAGTCAAAAGTCAAAGGCCTGGAGTTCAACACTGAGCCCCATGGGGGTCCCCATGGGGAAAGAAAGGACCCTGTGCTGGAATCCTGGAGACAGAGGTCCAAAAGTGGTGGTGAAGATTGGAGTCCCCCAAAGAAGTAGAAGGGAGATCTCCTTCGTCTTTCTCTTTTTATTCCATGCAGGCTACAAGCCTATTGGTTGGTGCCACCCATTCAGGATGGGTTTTTCCCCCTTAAACCCATCATCCAAGCATGCCCAAAACAGCGCTAAACCAATCAGATACACATTTCTTATTTGAGTTGGTACCACAGATAACTGTCAAACCTAGGTTCTATCTCAGCACCAGAAGAAAAAGGAAGAAGAGGACGAGAAAGGAAAGGAGGAGATAAAGGGAGTGAGAAAGGGAGAAAGAAGGACTGGGGAAGAGGGTGAAGAGGAAGAAGAGGAGAGAAGAAAAGGAGGAGGAGGGGGAAGGAAGCAGGAAGACAGGGAGAGGAAGAAGGGGCAGGAGGAAAGATACGGAAAAATGCAGAGAAGGAAGCTGAGGAGGAGGAGGAGGAGGAGAGTCCACATAGAATATCCAGATACTTACAACTGGAATCCCAAAGAAGATTAGAGAGTGAAGAGGTCAGGAAGGAAAACTGATCCATAGTGGAGAGGAATTTTCAAAGCTGATCAAAGACATTAAGCCACAGAAACAAAAATCCTACAAACCTGCTCAAATAAATAATTATGATCCCCACCCAGCAAAGTCACAGCAAAACCACTGATAACTATAACAAGGATTTTTTAAAGAAAGAAAGAGATATTGTTGCTCTTTGACCTTCAAAGAGCAACAAAGTGACAAGTGACTTTTGGACAGAAACCGAAAAAGCTGAAACATGATGAACAATGTTTGTGGCACACTAACACGATAGAGATGCCAACAGACAGTGCTACAGCTGTCTAAAATATCCCTCAAAGGTGAGATTAGTAATAAAGGTGTAATCAGAGGATCAAGACACGGCATTCAACACCAGAAGACTACACTAAATGAAGGACTAAAAATTGCTCTATAAGCAGGAAAAAATAACACTATCTGAAAACTAAGCGATACAGAAAAGCCTGTAATAAACAAGAGGGTGAGTGTATGTGTGTGATACTTGTAGCTTAGTGGACCTAAACTACAAAGAAAATTAAAATACAGTGACAGTGCCCTACAGTGTCCTTAATGGTCCAGAGGCAATTACTATTGACTTCACTAGGTGAAGAAGACACATTACAATATTCAGGGCCAGCACTAAAAGAATATTAAAATAGTCTAAACCTCTCAGGTGAATGAGGGGAGAGAAATAATAAAAGATATAATGCATAAATGGCAATAAAGGAGAGAAGACGATGGAGCCACTGGGACAAGCAGGGAGACCTGATGAAGTCAGACTCACAGGATCGTCACCAGCCCAAGCGCAAGGCCGTGGGCTCTGTGTTACGGCGCAGATTGAGGCGCTGAGCTAGAAACTAGAGGCAGCACAGTTATGCTGACAAACAACCTCTACTGGACATGTAGGGAACAAGGGTAAAAATAACAAAAATGAACCTCCATCTCGCCATCCAGGTATCTTTTTGCTTACCTACCTACCTACCTACCATCTACTGACTTACCTATCTACCTACAAAGTTACCTACCTACCTACCTACTTATTTACCTACTTACCTACCTACCTGTCTACCTATCTACCTGCATACCTGCCTATCAACCTATCTACTTACCTACCCATCTGCCTAACTACTTCTCTACTACCTACGTATCTACGGATACACACAGGCACACACACACGCACACACAGAGTACGCACTGAGAAGACCTATCTGAGTTGATTGGTTGGCTCATTTGTTTTTAAAGCCATGGAGCTGTGTTGCCCTTAGATAAAGTAGACTTCAGGGGGATACACAGGAATCCTTCATAATAAAATTTTCAATGCATCAGGAAGGTTAAAAATAGTCTCAGTGTTTGTGTATGCAGTAACATAAACTTATAAAATAAAACTGATAGAACTGCAAGGAGACACAGAACACTCACAAGCAAATTGAATAAGTCAACACAGGTCTTAAGAGCTGAGTGAACACGCAGAAAAAAGATTGCTAAAGGAAGAGAGCTGAGGAGGAGGAGTAACAAATTGAGTTGAGGGGTCAGTGCAGAATCAAGTCCCCATCTATGGCCAAAGAGCCTGTTCCCTGCACACACCCAACACTCACACCTACTTGAGATGTTGGGGCACCAATCAGGTCTCATCCTATCTCAGGGGGACAAAAGCATAGCTCTTCTGTCCCTTAATGACAATCCCAGAAACAACAGCAAAGTTCCCTTTAGAGAGCATGAGAGGAAGAGATGACCAGCTGCCTAATGGTCCAGGCATCCCAGGAGAATCCCTGGGCTCTCCAGACCCAAGGCACCTGCTTCTGCTAGAGAGTGTCACCACTGAGAGTGAAAGAGGGACCGGGGCATCACTCCCATGGTACAGGAGTGCAGGAAGTCAGTCCCAGCTACCAGCACAAGTTCCATCACTGACAGGGATACAAAGCCACTTCCAGTCTACAGGACCCGGGACAAGGTCCAGTGTTTCTGGGGAAAGAGAAGCCGAAAGCGTCCGTTACACAGGGCAGGTGCAGGGAGGTCGCTGGACACAGGACCGCCAGCATGAGGACAAGATGGAGCCACGGAGGAGGGTAGGAAAATAAGCTCTCCAGTATGGACAGAGGGGAGCAGGACCCAGAGAGACCAGGTGGGGACCCACACAGAGGGACAGCCTGGTGGCAACTGAGCCTCAACAAAGGCCACTTCCTCATAGCCTGCAGCCCCTCACTCACCTCTTGGGTATCTGCTTTACAGGGGGTGAAGTGATCCCGGCTGTCCATGTGCCACTCACATCATCTGTCACCACCCCACACAGGTCCTGGAGCCACCTGTGCAGTGTAGGGCTGGGAGAGCAGCTGGTCACACGGGGCCATCAGGAAGAGCCTGCCGCTTGCCTGGGCTGCATGAGGCCCCGGGGCTCCTTCCCCCCTACCCTGGGGAACACATACTGCACCAGGCCTCTAACTCGGCCGCCTGCTCTCTCCCAGATGGAGTCTGTCCCACAAGGAGGCGTCAAGGCTGTCCCCAGGCACCCACACCCTGGACAGGAAGGCTCCACAGCCCCGGCCCAGAAGACCCCTCCTGACAGGCTCTGAGCTGTCCCCACCCCACCTCTCACCCACAGACTGCTTCCCAAGCCTGCAGCACCATCGGGGTCCCCTCTCTTGAGCCCCTGGTTCTGTGCCCCCCACCCATGTGTACACAGCCTCACTCCACAGCTCAGACCACAATGCACTGCCACATTTACCCCCCAGATAAATGCCTCCCTAAGATGGGTGCTTTCCTTCCATTCTTGTCTGGGCAGTTGGTTAGGGCCACTCAGTAGAAGTCTTTTAAAGTAGCAGTGAGGCCACAGTCACCAGTGGAGGAGCCATGGCGGGCTGGGAGCTCCGTGTGAGGCTAAGTCAGGCAGTCCTGGTGGGGCGAGGGTACAGAGTCCAGGCTGCAGGTGTGGCACAGAGGACTTGGCACAGTGGCTTTGGCCCGTCCAGGGAGGTGGGGGCCACAGGCAGCCAAGTGAGCTCTAATGTCGGAAGAAGCCCCCTCAGAGGCAGGCAGAATTCTGCAGTGTCCAGGGAGCCAGTGCTCAGCCAGATGGGGCCCTGAACACTCGCTTGTGAGTATCTGTCTCCAGATGGGAAACTGAGGCACTCAGAAGTGTGAGGTGAAGTTTTAAATATGCACCAAAGGCAGAAGACGCACAGAGGATCCCACAGCCCTACTCCGGCTCACCTGGGCCTCACAGCACTGTGAGGACCCCAGAGACACCACACTACACAGAGGGCTGGCCAAGCAATGGGACCCTGGGCCAAAGCCTGGCATTTGGGACTGAAATGGTCTCATGGAGCTGGTCCTCCGCAGGCCAGAGACAGGGTAATCCCATGGTCAGCGCTGCTTACACCCTAAACCCCCTCCCATGCTCCGCACCCAGTTGCAGCACCCATGCTGAAATGGGGTGGAGGTGGAAGACAGGGTGTCTTTCCTGGACAAGGGCACCAGGAACAGGGCAGCAACCACAGCCCTGACCACAGTGGAAGAGCCTAAGCCCAGGAACTGGAGTTCACAAAGCTCCAGCCCCGCTGTCCCTCCCCAAGGGCCCTGTTGTCCTCAGGCAGAGAGCCCTGGATGAAACCACACCTGCCTCAAGGTATGGCCTGGAAAGGGTGGGTGACCAGGGTGCCAGGGAGGTGGTCTGGCTTCACAGGCCACTCCGCCACTCTCCACGCCCAAAACACAGAGATCTGTACTCTCAGAGGATGGGAGCAGGACCGGGAGAAGTTTACCCAGCCCAAGGTGACTTCACATTATAGGACAAGTCAGAGACTGTGGGGACAGAGCACCTAGGAGCCTGTCTGGATAAAATGCATCCAACCAAGAAATGAGCCAGGAAAGCAGAGCCACACAAGAGAGAGAAAGAGAGGAAGAAACAATACCATCTTGAATGAATGACTGGATGAATGCCTAAATATATATATAAAATGGATGTATGAATGAACGAATGAATGCAGGGCTATATATGAATGAATGGGTACTAGCTGGCTGCATGGATGCTGAGTGGATGCATAGGTACATGAATGAATGAATGCATAGATACACCAAAGAATGAATGTATAAGTAGATGATGAATGAATGCATAGATTCATACATGAACTAATGAATGAAGAACCAAAATGTAAACCAATTTTAACTAAGGTTAAACAATGCGAGGAACTGCTGCATTCACCATTCAGATAAACTCTTTCTTCAAGAGAATCAAGATCAGTGTCCCAAGACCAGTATTAGAGGTCAATGTCACAACTGTAACAAATAAAACACACAAGCAACAAAACCCTGGGCAAGAGGAAGAATGGGAGCGGGGGCACACAACGGGCCCACTGCGCTTCTTGGCGGGGAGTTCACTCACCCTTGCTGTCTACAGCTGGGCACACAAGTGTACTGGGCAGTCAGAAGATGATGATTCTGGGTTTTGAATGTTTCTTTGCCATTTATTTCCTGTTCTCAGATCATTTGAGAGCTAATATCTCATGTGGTTAAGAAAATGATCTGAAGTTCATCAGCGATTTCAATTTCTCATCAGGTTCTTTCCCTCCTGGTAAATCCAAGCAAAGGTCCGCAAGGTGTGTTTGCAAACGCGATTCTGTAAGTCTGCTCGCTCTTGAGAAGCACCTCCATGGGGACCCACCCCTGCAGGCCCTGCCCCTACCACAGATCCTCCTCTGTCTGCCAAGCATTTGCATTTCTGCCTTAAGAGCTTCCTAGAAAGGCAATGACCTTGCTCTTCCCCATCAAGAAGCACAGAACAGCCAGGCACGGTGGCTCATGCCTGTAATCCCAGCACTTGGGAGGCAGATGCAGGAGGATCGTTGTGAGTTCGAGACCAGCCTGGGCTACAAAGCGAGCTCAAGGCCTGCCTGAACAGCGAGACCCTGTCTCAAAAAGACAAAAAAAAAAAAAAAAAGAAGAAGAAGAAGCACAGCACATCCCCTCCCGGGAATTCAGCCTGGCCTCGGAACTCACTTGTGACTGAGGTCAGAGTAGAAGATCTTCCAGGTCACTGAGCAGGGCCCTGCAGTGGCTTCCGCGACACAGGATTCTCACCATCAGGACGCTTTCCTTAGATCCAAGTCCTGGGCCACGACAACCTCAATGACATGCAGAGGCCACACAGGGGATGACCGGAGTCTAGACAAGGCCTCAAACACTCGCGAAGATCTCCGTCTCCAGTGGGAAACCGAGGCACCCCAGCAGGAGCCCAGCTCTCTGGGCAAGGACCCTTCTCCCCGACACACACCCAAGATACCAGCACTAGGCAGTCACATGCCGCAGCCATGGCTCCAGACATCAGAGAAAAGGGACCCTGGACTCCAGCCCAAGCCCTTGTCTGCCTCTCCCCAAAGAGAACCTGCCGGCTCCGGCCCAGTGCTTGGGGCTGTTGGTTAGGTGGGAAGAGCTGGGCCAGGGGATTATTTCTGAATGACAAGAGCTCAGTAATTTGTTGTTCTTTCTTTACACAGTACTTGAAACTTTCTTCTAATTAGTGGCCATGTGTTTTACAACCACAGCAAAGCCATTGTGTCTGGAATGCCCTTCTGTGACCTTGTGCTGCCCACTAAGAACTGTTTTCCGGAAAGCTGTCTCCACACCTGTTTCCATGGCCTGTGTTTGTGTTGAGTCAGGTGGAGCAGCCGGAGCGTGCCCTCTCCCTGATGATGGCCTGTCTGGCTGCAGAGGACCACCCCACAGCCAGACCCTCGGTGACACTGCAGCTGCCACTCGGGATGCAGTGCCCATGTGGCATCTCTATGGCTGAGTCTCCAGACACCTTTGTACCTTTGCTTCCTGCCTCTGCCAGGATGGGTGCAGGGCGTAATTCAGCTCAGCGGGCTGACACAGGGCTCCGCCGTTCCGAGGAAGGGCTGTGCACACATCTGTAGTTCCAGCCTGTCGCTCCTCACCGACACCTCTGCCTCAAACCCCTCTGCTCCCAAAAGCTCCCTTTACTTAAGGCAGCTTCTTCTTTAATGACAAGAAAGCCACTATGAAGCTACTTTTGCAATCGACCCATCTGCACTCTGCCTGCTTAACGCAATAGGCCCCAAAACAAAGCAGAAAGGAGACCCTCAGAGTGGTGATTCTGAGTCTCTAAGACACAGACGGGCCCTGCCGAAGGACGTTTGCAAATGTGCTTACCGGTGGGCCAGGTGCGTACAGAGAGGCATAGTCACCAGCCATTGATTTGACAAATGAATTCAGAGTACAGGAACCCATTTCAGTTTCAAGGCCATTTCCTGCAGACTGGGAAAGCCCTGAGGGGCAGAAGCATGGGCACGGGGAGGGAGAAGGACACTGCACAGTTCCTCGCCCGACGCCGCCTCCCCTTGGTGAGTGGCCTTTAGCAGGATGCAGAAGCATCGGGGTGAAGGAAGCAGCCTGTGGATCCCAGGCTGCGTAGGCGAGTAGAGGAGACAGCCCTCGGGGACGCCTGGCTCAGAAGCAGCAGGAGTGCCCTGAGCAAACAGACCGGCCGAGCCCACAGTCAGGCAGCAGCCAGATCTGTGGCCCTGGGGTACAGGGCAGCTGAGATCCAGTCCCAGAGCCAACTTCAGCTCTTCCAACTCAGCAGCCTGGGTCTGGCTGTGGCAGGAATCTTTGTGCCACAGAAATTGACCAACACTGTGATTCAAGACAGAGGGGCTGAGTCCTTCCCCAGCCCACAAAAGATGACGGAAATGCTGTGCAGGTCACGCTGCTCATGGGACCAGAGGGGCCAGTGCGGCTCAGGTGGAACCTCTGAATGTCACTCACTCTACCCGCATGGCGGGTGCCACATGGCTCAGAGGGCAGGGCTGGGGCTACAGAGTCACAGCTGTATTAGAACTGTCCCCTTAGAGACAGGAGCCCTGAGGCTCGCAGAGCTGAGGGTCTGCTCAGATGAGAATTGCAAGCGGCAGAGTCTGAACCCCTCTCGTCCTCTGTGCCAACTGCCTGGAGCCTCACCAAGATGCCATCGCCTCTGCTCCCCCAGGTCCCGAGGCAAAATGACAGGACAGCGGGGGCCTGGGGCACAGCCGCCTGGGCAGAGACTGCAGTTGCATTTCTTGCCCTGAGCTCTGTATCTTTCCACAAGAACCACACAGTCAAATGAGACAAATACACTCTGCAGCCCTCAATGAACCACGTTGCTAAACCCACTGGAAAACAGTTTTAAAGAGACAAAAAAGCCTCCATTGATTTCCCTATTCATTTGCACAAGCTGCAGTGCTGGGTCTTTTTCCTGGAACAAATTGAAACAGCCTCCAAATTAAGGACATAACTTTACAAGCTCAAGCCTTATGTTGTCTTATTTTAGAGACAGCCATTACTTCAATACGCCTCTCCTATGTACTTATAGAAAAGCATTTTGTTCTCTCCCACTTGCCAATTTTTAATGATTTTTCTTTCCTTCAACACTCAACAGAGCAATCATTTCAAATTAATTAAGTTTTCATTAAAATGTATTATTGTAATGTCCCAGGTACTGAGCAGTGATTTTTGTCTCTGGGAGAACAAGCCAGCAAGCAGATAGCACCCACCCACTCTCTGCCTCCAGAAGGTCACAGGGGAGTTTGCACAGAGCAGGCTCCAAATAAATGCTCCAGAGAGGAAGGACAGCGGCCGTGCACAAGGCCAGCACAGGCACAGAGGACGCAGCTGAGGTGCAGCTCTTCTTCTTGTCACCTCCCTGTGCCACAGCCTTCCTCGGAGGTACCACTCATGAGCTCTCCTGCTTTAAATTTTTTGATAAGAAAAGCAAGACCCAAAAGTGCAAGGTCACTCGAGGAAGGTCACAGTGCACACTTGAGCAGGAAGAAGACGGGATGAGGGTCTCCCGGCCCCGGGAGTAGCTGGAGGTGTCCCTGGATCAGGATCACCTGCTCTCGCCCCCAGAGCAGATTCCTGCTCAGATGGCCATGTCTGTCCTCTTCTTAAGGTCAGTGAGCTCGATTCAAAATCAGAAATCATTGCCATGTCTTTAAAAATACACTGGGAGGCTGCATCTGGTGGTGCAGGACTGGCCCCCAGCACTCTCCCAGAGAGGCCGAGGCAGGTGACTGCTAGCCAGAGACCAGCCTGGGTAACTTAGCAGCTTGGTGAGACCCTGCTCCAAAATAAAAAATAAGAATTTGGGGGTGTTGGCGATGTAGCTCAATGTCAAGGTCCTGGGTTCCACCCTCAGTACTGCCAAAAGAAAAAGAAGAAACTGAGAAAATTCAAACATGGGAGGGGAAAACACTCATCAGCTACCTAGAGAGAGGGAAGTTAGGTGGGTTTTGGGGCCAGTGGGCCTGCTCTTGTTAGCAGTGCTGCCCTGGCCATAGCAACAGGAGCTGGAGGGTCACATGGGGTCCCCAAACGTTTTCCAGCCCTTCAAGAACCATGAGAGAGAAATAGAAGTTCTGGCTTGGGTTTTGATGTCCCCCAAAGCCTTGTGCAGTCATAGTCGGGGCTTTCTTCAGAGGTGGTTGGATCTAGAGTATGTGGTGCTGGGATTGATTCATGGTGCAGTGCTAGGATCAAGGGCACTAGGGTCAAGGTTGTGAGTTCTGCCTGCCCTGAGTACCCTGGAAAAGTGCAAAAGGGACAGAAAGAGCTGTGGTCACCCTTGTTGCTTTGCTGCCTTCTGCCCACCATGAACTGTTTCTCCACTGCAATGCCGGCCTGCCATACTGCCCTGCCTTGGGGCCAGCAGAAGATGGACTGAAACCTCTACAAACTATGAGTTAAATAAGCCTTTCCATCCTTGACTTTGGGTATTGGATATCTTATCTAACCAATGAGAAAATAACTAAGACAGAAGGGAAACATTAACTGAATGTCTTGGCATGAGATAACTGGGTGAGTTGCAGGAGTCCCAGGATAGGGGTAACAGGCCCAGAGTGGGGTGCATGCTTCCATGCCTATGGGATCACCTCCTGCTGGACACTGCTTGGGCTTGGCAGTTAGTTACTGCCCTCACTGGCCATGTCCAGTTGCTCCCACTCCCACCACAAAACAACTAACATACTGGCCCCTGGGAACCCGGGGAACACATTCTCCCCCTATCCTGGGAATGTGGCGTTGGGCCTCAGAACAAGTCCTTGCTCAGAGGCTGGACTTCAGCCAGGGTATTAAGGGCACAGAGGCCCCAGGGAAGCAGGATGGGCCTCAGACAGGAGAGGAAGCAGCCTGCCCGCAAGGAGGAGCTGGAACAGAGAGTGGCTCCTGCCACTTCTGCCTGACTTCAGCCTGTGTCTCTGCTTTGGTGCTAGGATATTTGGGGTCCCCTTAAATGCCTCCCATTTCTCACTGACCCCCATTGCAGTTTCTGTTACCTGCAGGCAGGTGGCATTGATGAACACCACTGAGGTGGCACTGCTGGAGGCCTGGCACAGGATCTACCAGGCTCAGTGAGTACGGCCTGGCCCCTCCCACCCATCCACGACATCACTCCGGTCAGAGAGCAGGGCTCTGGAACCCATGCCAGGCTGTGGGGAAACTGATCCCTCCATAGATGAGGCTCCAGGGGACCCCGACAGGGTGCAGATGGTCCTCCTTGAGCCCTCGCAGAGGGTACACAAGGAGGAAAGAAGAGGGAGGCAGCCTGCGCCCGCTCCAGGCTGAGGTGGACTGCACCTTCCTGCACCCAGCTCCCCTGGCAAGGGCCCTCCTCCCAGGGTCACAACCCACGTCCGGAGCCATCCTGCAGCACTCAGAGCACCAGGGAGCGAAGTCAAGGCCAGCCCCACGTACCCTGCACCTCACCGACCCTGGAGATGCCAGTGTCCCACCTCCCCCACCCAGCTACTATGAAATGCACAGAATTTATACTCCTGGATTCCTGGTGCCATTATTTAAATTGTCTCTGATTTATCACTAACCCAATATGCATTGTCATTTGTAAGTAATTACAGAAAATATTGTAATCTAAGTGTTATTACATCAGGAGCACAACTCCGAACAAACATGGCCTTCCATCGATATGTAACATGAATCGATACCTACTGATTTTTTGAATGTGAACATGTTGAGTGGTCTCCAGTGCCTGTTCCTGCAATAAGGCCATAAATTGTCCTTCGTTAGAGAACCAGGCCCCAGGGCAGCCCGGCCTCCTGCCCCCCGGCAGACGCAACCTTCCTGCCTACGTTCAGCTCATCCTTTGGCTGAGGCTGATGAGGTCAGCAAGGAACACGGCCCCTGCTCCAGAGCACAGAGCCAGCTCCCTCCTGGCAGCCTTCAGCCAGCATTCCATCCCTGTAAGCCTATCCCACGCTGACCAGCGTGAGGGCACCAGGAGAGAGGCCCGCAGGTGAGCCACGGTCACTCACCACCCAGACAGCGCCTAAAGTCCTGCCTGCAGAGACCCATGCAGGGCCTAACTCATGCAACTGGCTTGAGGTGTGGGCTGTGCCCTGCTTCCCACTGGCTGGGACCCTGGGACAGACTGACCTCTCTGAGTCTGGCAGTATCCCTCACAGAACAGGACTCACTCACAGAGCAGGTATTGTCCACCCCTGCTTCACCCTGACCCCGGTCAAGATGATCCTGGGATCCATGTACTGGCGGCAAGGGCTGAGCAGGGACACAGCACTGGCATTGCTGCGGGAGGCCAGGGATCAGGTAGGATAAATGAGTCCCTGGGGGCTCAGTGGAGCAGGAAGGAGTTGGCAGAGAAGGTGCCCCCTTCCTGGAAATGGAAGGAGCATGGGAGTCTTTCACTATCAGCAACAAACAGCACAATACATCCGCCGCCGTGAGACAGAGCACTGGGGAGGCCAGGGACAGGACGAAGTGTGACAGACACACAGGATAGCTGGCTGTGTGAGAAGTTGGGAGGACAGGAGAGCAGGAAGGAGCTGTGGGGTCAGGGAGAAGCCTCAGGAGGGACAGAAGAGCCATGGAGGAAATGCTGCAGGGAGAGAGGATACGGCCAGGTGTGACAGAAAGAATGGGAGCACAAGGGACAATCTCAGAACTGCACTAGGAGGGGGAATGGATGAGAAAAGTGTGGGGGGATGGAAACTGACACCCCAAACACAACCGGGGGGGCCCCAGTGCTCAGAAAGACAGACGACAAATCAGTAACAAGCAATGGCTCAACATGAAGTTAGAGAAACTCAGGCTGATGGTCCTCAGGGTGTTTAAAAGGTAGCAGAGATGAACGGGGAGAGTGTACTTTCAAATGCAGAAAAAACTAAGATGTACGAAACAGGCCGATAAAAATAAGAGCAGAACTTTATTTTTAAAATGACTGGAAAGCTAGCACATGGAAAATACAGAGCTTGGAGCAGGAGTGGTGACACACATCTATAACCTTAGCACTCCGGGCAGCTGATGCAGGGGGATGGAGAGTTCAAGTATGGGCTACCTAACGACTCAGTGAGACCTTGTTTCAACATAACAAATAAAATTTAAAAGGGCTGAGGGATGCAGTTCAGCGCAAAGGTCCTGCGTTCAACCCCCAGTGTTGGGAATATATGAAATAATAGATGCATTCAAAGGAAAATGTTGTAGGGGAAACAGAGTAAAAGAGAGAGTTAGTGAAGTGGAGAAAATCTTGAGGAGGTCAAATAGAACAGTACACATAGACAGAATGATTCATGTGGAGATATAGACGTGATGTGTGTGTACACAGTGCACACGCATGCACGCACTGCCATTCATTGAGGTCACATGTGCTTTTCATGTTGTGACACATCTGCACTGAAGAGCACCCTGTAACCGAAGCCCATCTCGGTCTAGACTGGAAATGACCTCCTAAGGGAACCTACACCTGCCCACTAGCTATCAGAAAGCACTACTAGAAATTAAAATCTATGCTGACGATCTGACTCCGAATCATGCACTCGCATGTGGGTGTGCAGCTCAGAATTGCAGGGAGCTGGTCAGTTCTTTCCTTGCTGTCCTTTCCTCCCTTTCATAGTGGGTTTATTTCTCATCAACTCCTACAGCAGGGCTGCAGCCCTATGGGGTCCCCGACTGGTGTGGACACCTACAGTGGACGCCATTGGCCAGCACCCTCCTTCTTGGTGGTGGAGGGACATGGGGCCCTCTTTCCAGGGCTTCGAATCGTGGGTCAGCAGAGGTGCGTGTGACAGGGACTGGAAGGGTAGCTCCAAAGATTCCAGGTGCAGCTAATAACAATTCCCAAAGAAGAAAAGAGAGGAGCACTACATTGCTATTTAAATGCTTTCAGAATTAGAGAAAAGCAGGAATCCTCATTATAACCATGAAGCAGGATTTAAAATGATAATTCTGCTTTAGACACACGCTGGAGAAGCAATACCACAGCGAAAGGAAAAGCTTAGCAGCTTCCAGAGAGAAAACACAGATGTCACCGAGGATCATGGATCAGGCGGGGGGGACTTACCCACTCTGAGGAGAGCAGAAGAAGGGGACAGTGTCCCCAAAAGGCTGCCAGGAAATAATTACTGACTCACAGCTTCTAACGGCATAAACAGCTGCCCAAGGAAAGAAACAAGCATCTGAGGACTGAGGGGCCCTTAGGGCACAGCCCAGGGCAAATTCTTCAGGAGAGATGCCCAGAGCGGCTCAGGGCACCCCGGAAATGAGTGAGACAGCTTAGGTAGGGGATGCACGGGCTGAGGTGTTTAATTAAGCTTTGTCTTACAGAATGACACCAGCAGACTTGGGGGTTTTGAAGACAAAGTGAACTGCAGACGTCAGCAATGGACAGGGCGGCAGCAGAGGGGTCCATCCGTGCTGAGGTCTGGCCATGCTGGAGAGAAAGAGACCCAGAGCTCCCCCACAGCGAGTCCCCTCTGGGGAGGCTCACCAGCCTTTTCCATGCCGTCTTTTCAGTGGAAATTCTTTACAGGGGAGACTTGGAGGGGGGTCTCAGCTCAGCGGAGGAAACAAAACAACAGGCACAGGGGTTCAGGTGGGTTCCCAGCACCCTGGCAGGGATTCTGAGTCACACAGTAAACGTGCCGAAAAGCCCCCACTGTCGAAGGCAGAAGGCGTCACCCCAGAAGTGGCTGGTCCTGAGGCAGGCATCACAGCCTGTCTCACCTGGGTCCTCTGCCCGCCTGGGCACAGAGGCTGTCACTCCCTCTCCTGCTCTCCTGGCTGACAGTGAGCACCCGTGTCCACCTCACTGGCGAAGACAGAAAAGTACCTTGAATGTTATTATAATTTTACTCTGGCTTAGCTCTGGCTACTGTAATGAATTCCCATGGTCTGACAGTGAACGAAACCTCCACAGGTCTGGAGGCTCACGTCTGAGAAAGGCGCTGGCGTGGTGGGAGTCTCATCCGGCCTCCCCGGGCTGCAGACAGCCAGTATCTTTGTGCCCTCTCATGGTAGAAAAGAGGGCTGATACACAGGAGTGATAGCACAACCAATAATCCCAGCATTCTGGGAGGGTGAGGCAGGAGGGTCACCAGTTCACGCCTAGCCTGAATGACTTAGTGACCTAGTGACACAGTCCCACAGTCAAAATTGAAAAAATCAATCTTAAAAGGTTAAGGTTGTAGCTCAGTGCAAAGAGCTTGGAATCAATTCCCAGTGCCATGAAAAGAAGAAAGTAAAAGAAAAGAAAGAAAGAAGAGAATGAGGAGGGAAGGAAAAGAAAGGAAGGAAGAAAGGAGAATGAGAGAGAGAGAAGAGGAGAAGGAGAAGAAGAAGAAAAGAAGTAGAAAAAGAAGAAGAAATGTCAGCTCACTGACCCCTCTTACAAAGGATTAATCCCACTTGTGACCTCTGACCTCATGACCTGTTACCTCTCAAAGAGCCCCTCACTGTCAGGACATTGGACTGGGCCTTCTCATGAGTTTTAGGGATCAGAAATGCTCTGCCTGTTGCCGTCTGCATTTTCTTAAGCAGTGCTCCATGCTGTGTGTTGTTTCCACGCCAGGAGGTACCAGGACCTCCTGGAACAGCATAGAACCGGCTGCACTGCTGCCTGGAAGCCACCGGCCGGCCTGGGTCACGGAGAGCTGGGCACCTGGAGCCCACTTTCAGGTTCCGCACCCGCGCGGGGCTCCCGCTGTGACAGACGCCCTCCCGGGTTTTACATGCTGTCTAGGAAGCCGCTTAAGAGCTTGGGACGGGCGTGTAAGGTACTGCAAACATTTCCCTTGCCAGGGATCTAGCTCGGAGGCACAAGCGCCTGCCTGGCAAGCACGAGGTCATGAGTCCTATCCCCGGCACCAAAAAAGAAAACAACCCCCTTTTCAAGTAGCATGAAACAGATGCCCGTACTAAAGTACTTGGATTTCACCCACACACAAAAAAAATGCAGTTAAACACTGAATAATTAAAAGATAAAGAAAAAACTACTAAAATAAAATAATTATAAAAATGGCTCTAAACCAACAATGAAAAGCTAAAGAAATGTAGAAAGTCCTTCTAATGCAGGAGAGAGCAAGAAGAAAAAAAGAAATAGAAAGGATGACAAAAAACAGAGAGTAGCTTGGACAGGCATGGGAGCATGTAAATGACCACAGGAAACACAGGAGGAGTAAGATCACAGAAAGCCCCCCCCATGATATTAGAGTTTTAAATAAAATTAATTCCTGACTAGAAGAAATATATGAAGACGCAGAAAAGTTAAAAATAAATAGCTTAAAAATTACATACAAGAAAAATGCTACATAAATAAAGAGTATTAAAAGAGACACAAAGGGAATATTATTTTAGGGCAAAAATCTATAAATAAGGATTTAAAGTGAACATTGCATAATAAGAAAGAAACAAAAATTATACAAACTATAAACTTAGAGAATTTTCCAAGTCCGCAATTATGGCGAGTTTTTTTTTTTTTAAACTCGGTAAGAAATAAATAACAGCTAATAAGCATTTGAAACACAGATGGATTGGTAAAGGCACCGAGATATTCCAAGCCACTGCAGAGGGAGAAAAGAGCACCATAAGCTTACGCCAACCTCAAGACTCACCATGAGACTTCAGAGTCAAGGGAACATGGCTTTGGCAGAGGACAGATCCCTGAGCCAGTGGCAGGGAGAGACAGACTTAGACAGGAAAACACAGTTGACTGGTCTCGGAGAGTGTGCAAAGACAGTTCAATGGGGCAAAGACAGTGCTTTCAACAACTGGAAATCCACATGCCAAAGAACAGACAGTGAGAAAGGCAGACAGACAAACAGACAGAGTGAGAAGAACTTGACCCATACTTTAGACCTTTCACTAAAAAAAGAACTAAAGATTTAAATTTAAAACATAAATTATCAAATTTCTGGAAGACATCATAGTGACCTTGGATTAGGCAAAGAAATCTGACATACACTGCCAACAATTCATATAAGAAAAAAATAAGTGAGAATTTGCAAAAATTAGAAACTTTTCTTCTAAGTAAGATGCAATTAGGAAAATGAAGAGAAAAGCCATAAACTAAGAGAAGAGTGTTAATTCATGTATATCACAGAAAAGTCTTAACTCTGCAATGTATGTAACACTACCAGAACTCAGCAATGAAAAACAATGTTAAGGGGGAAAAAAGAAAAAAAAAAGGAAAAAAAACTTCCCCAAGAAAGATACACAGAAGGCACATCAGTGACCGTCAGGGACACGCAGGTAAAGCCACAGAATACAGCGCTTCAGACCACTAGAGTTCCCAGAAAAAACTAAAACAAACAAAGGTCGAAGGCCGGTCATCCCAGTGGCACAGGACACAGAGCCTGGGGATCCCTCTTGAGCTGCCAGTGGGAACACAAAGGGCCACTGCGGCCAACGCTCACTGGTTTCACAGTTTCTTAGTGCTCGGGTCACCAGAATCATGGAAAGAATGCAGTTCGTGAGCCACAGCCTCGCTGGATCCAGCTAACAGCCCCACCCTCCCGTTCCTTGGGGTCAAAAGGAGTTACAGCTTACAGTCACACGGAAGTGTGGACTCAAGTGTTGATAACGATCCCAAACTGAAACAGCCCACACTGCCCCCGGGGATCAGAGGCAGCACACTGGCCAGGAGAGGAGAGGCACAACAATCTCAGCCACTCCTGCTGGCACAAGAGAACCGCAAGTTCAAAGCCAGCCTGGGCTTTGAAATTAAAATGTTTAAAAAGGCAGAGAGTATAAGTCGGTGGTCCAATCTCGGTTCAGTTTTTAGTTATGAAGACAGAAGAGGAAGAGGCGGAGGAAAAAGAGGGAGAGAAGAAGAAGGAGAAGGAAACAGAAACAAAGGCAACTTCTTTACCTGGATCAAGGCTGCAGGAACCTGCTGTCCGCTTTGGGAGCCGTCCACCCACACAGCCAAACAGCACTCAGCTGTAAAAGTGGGATCCTGGGAGTCACACCCCTGACTCCAACACAGTGTGTGAGCTGAAAGACACCTGGTGAGGCTGGGGCACCTGCAAGGTCACCCTGTTTCTGAGGCATTCTGTGAAAACAAAGACGCTGCAGGAAGATAGATTGACATGGTCCCCGGCCAGGGGTAGGGAGAGGAGCAATCACCACGTGCCACGCAGGGAGCTCGGCCGGATGGAGACTTCCGTGTCCTCAGTGTGACACTGTCGCTGCCTACCCAGTTGTCAAGTCCCAGAGTTCCATATAATAAGAGTAAATTCTACTGCAGGTAAATTTTAAGACAAGTGTTTAAAAAGAAGGACACATATCCAGCTTAGATATCCAAATCAGACAAACTAATAGGAGACAGAAAATCATAAAGTAAGCTTACGGTAAAAAATAGGGAGAGAAATACGAAAAGAAAAGATAGCAGCAATTCTTGCATAGCACTGCAGATCATTACCAAGCAGGGCTTTTCACGGGAATTTCTGTGACTGTTCAACATGAGAAAATCTATTATTGTCACACACAAAAGTCACTGGATATAAAGAAACACGTATAATCACCAAGTAGATACACAAATGGCACTTGATAAAATTCAATATGCTTTCAGGATAAAAATGCCCAACAAAGACTAGAGACACTTCTTCAGCACCAACAAGACTGCGACCTACAAAACCTCAGGAGCCATTTCACTCCAGAAGAAACCAGCCGAGGACACAGCGTCTCACTAATGAGATAAACACCGGGGGAAGAAGACACAGACATCGCTAGCACTCGATTTGGCCTCACAGAGGTTATGGTGATTGGGGTGCAGAGCCAGCGGGACCGGCTTTGGGATCTGCCTGGGGCTTGGTGTGTCGGGGTGGGTCATGAAGGTGTGGCCCTGGGTCTGTGCGGGGTTTCTCACCCCACCCACTCCTCTCTGGCACTGTTCCCTGGTTCTGTTTCCTGGCTGCCATGGCAGGTTTGTTCCACCATGCCTTCTACTATGACGTTTCTGCTTGGAGCCAGCTGGCCATGGACTGAAGCCCCTTAAAACGTGAGCCAATCAAAGCTCTCCTCCTTTCATTGTGGGTGTCAAGTATTGTGTTCCAGAAACAGGAAGTGGCAGAATTCAGGTGACACACCACTCTCTCAGGTAAAGCGAATAACTCAGCAGCTTGCAGCACACTCCAAAGTTGTGTGATCGCCACCGCCATCGATTAGAGAAGACTTTCTTCAGGACAGGAAGGAAGCCAACCCCCAGGGGCAGTCACTGCGCACCTGCACGGCTGCTCCCCCACCGCAGCGGTACCTGGCAAACGCTAACCTGCGGGCCGGCTGAGCCAGGACGCTTCGTGTAAAGGGAGCCAAGCCACATTTGCCCTCTGGTGCCCACCTTTTTCACTTAGCATTTTGTTTCCAAGGTCCATCCCTGCATCCCACAAAATAAAACCTAACCAGAAAATCATGGGCCTTGAGAACGAAAGATCCACAACGCCATCCCCGGTCAGGTTGTGCGAGCCTCACCTGTCATCGCCAGTCCCATGTTCAGTATCCCCCTGTAAGGCAGGTGGGGCTCACATAGCCTGATGGGGCTGGCACTGTGGGTCTCTAGTTCTCAAGGCTGGTGATTTTCTGATTAGGTCTTACTTTCAGGACAACAGAGTAGGTAGCATACATCAGTACTTCATCTCTCTTATTGCCAAAAAGCGTGTGCTGCGTGGATTCTCTTCATTTCACTGTCCATCGGTCAGTTGGTGGACATGTGGGTGTTCTCTATGAATAACATTGCTGTGTCCTCTGCCAGCTGTGTAATAACTGAAGTTTCTGTTACTCTTAGGACTGTACCCCAGAGCAGAATTTCTGGATTTTGGAAAATTCCACTCCTGTGCTCTGAGAAATTTCCGAGTTGTTTCTGAAAAAGCTTCTCCATTTTAAACCCTGTTGAAATCCTCATTTTATGATGCTTCCAATTCCCCATCTTTTCTCCAACAGCTGCAGTCACCTGTGTAAATACACAGCGACCATCATGGATCCAAACACATAACTCAGTGTGATTTTGATTCGCTTCCTTCCAGTGACCAGCGACAGTGGACATCTGTGTATGCACTTAGCAGCCTTTGGTCACCTTCTTGAGAAAAATATCTGTTAAAAATCTTTTCTGTTTCTAATTTTTATTATTGAGTTTTAACTGCTATTTATGTATTTTTGGATCTGAATCCTTTATTGGATACATGATTTGCCAACTTTTTTTCTCATTCTGTGGGTCTTTAATTTTCTCAATGGGGTCATTTGTAGGACAAAAGTTTTTAATTTTGGTGACATCTAGCTAATCTATTTTTATATTGTTGCATGTACTTTCAATGTAGTATCTAAGAAACAATTGCATAATCCAACCTTTTATGAATTTGTATCCATGGTTTTTCTAAGATCTTTATACACTTATTTTTATATATGAGCTAATTTTTGTACATGCTACATTTAGACTTTTCTCCATGCTTGCCTGTGCATACGTGTGTGGTGTGTGTGTGTGTCTTTTGTCTAGCTCTAGCTTCTGTCTTTTGTTGAAAAGCCCATTCTTTACCCCATTGATTTGTCTGGCAGCTGCATCAGACATCATTTAACCACACATATGAGGGTTGATTTCTGGACTCACGTCAATTCCTCTGACGCCCGACTAGCCTTATGTCAGCACCACTGTCCTGAGTACAGCAGCCGGAACGTCTGAAAGTGGAGGATGTGTCTCCCGACTTCAGTACTCTTTCCACGCCTTTGGCTGGGCTGTCCTGCTCCCTGGGCATTGCATATACATTTGAGGATCAGTAAGTGCACAGCTTTGGGGGACCCACCTGGGACTGACGCAGAGACTGTGTTGGACACGCAGATTGATTCGGGACTGGAGCCTTCATAGCAATAGCATGGCTTTGAACCCCAGAGCGCAGGGGTCCTTCTGACTGCTTGGACAATCTCTCACTATTCAACACCTTCCACGGCTTTCAGAGCCAGTTTTCACTTCTTTTGTTAGTGATTTCTAAGTATTTTTTTATCTGTTTCATGGAGTTGCTTCCTTAGTTTCATTTTGACTTTGTTCACCACATGTGTAAACACATAAACCTGATTTAGCCTATTACGGCCTTACTGAACACTCACAAGGTTAACAGCTTTTTGGTTGAAATCGTAGGGCTTTTCTGTGTTCATATTCAAGGTCTCTGTAAACTAAGATTGATTTAATTCTTCATTTTGAAGGGAAAACATTTTTATTCCCAAACCCATCTCCTGAGTGTTGTGCCTTACATCTAGATTCCTTCCAAGGCCTGGTGTGCTTAGGTGGGGCTTGGGGGGCTGGATCTAGGGTGGGTGTAGTGGGATTAAGGGTACCTGCAGTCCCCTAGTTGGATTAGCGGAGTTGCGAGTATGAATAACAGGAAGCCGCACCCTGGGTGTGGGCAGAACCTGTCAGTAGGCTTGTAGCCTGGACAGAACAGGAGGGACGGACAGAGGGAGGCTTTTGCCCGCTTCTGCCTGTACTGCCGCGGACTGTCTCCTCTCAGCCAAGCCTCTCGGCCCCGCCACGCTGCCTTGGAGCCAGCTGACTGCACTGAAACCTCTGCAGCCTGAGCTAAAACAAACTTTCTCTAGTTGAACTCGTGGGTGTCAGGTATTTTGCCCCCACAGTGAACTGTAACTAAGGTGCTGGGGTTCTAAAGCACTCCCTCTCCACGGCGCCCCCAGGTGGTAGTGTACAAGGGGCTGCTGTGTCTCCTGGTGTGAGCTCCCACCCACCAAGCAGCCCAAGCAGGAAGAGGAGCTGGGCCATGAAATGAGGGGGTGGCCCTGTGAGTGGACCGTGGGACCCTGTGTGGCCCAAAGCAGGGGGCAGGGCAGTGCTCAGCCTGCTAGAAGACCAGTCGGGGCAAGACGGAGTCCTCCGCAGAGGTCTCTTCTGCAGACACAAGCACGAGAAGGAAGTGTTTCTGGCAGCCTGGAAACAGGCTTTAGCTGATCCAGAGTCTCCGGTTCTTCCCTTCTCTTTCTTCCCCTCTGGTGGCCTGGAATCCTCTGCATTTCACACTGATTCTGTGGCCTTCTGTGGCCTTCAGCAATCAACTGACTAAAGGACTTCCCAGCTCCCGCTCCTGCAGCCTGCCTTGTGGCAAACAGGATGAATCCAGCACTGCTTCTGGCCCATGGGGAGTGTCAGGGGCTCTCAGACAGGCAGCAATGACTTCTGAGATCTGTCTCGGTCCCAGTGTGGCCCAGATTACCCACATTTAGTGTGGTGATCTCTACCCTCAATGGGGCCAGACAAGACAGTGGTAAAACCCATGAAGCCTTTCTTTACTATTCCGATAAGCGCGGAGGGCATCTGAAACTGAGGCTTATTGTGCCTGCCGGGTGCTCCTTTCCTCTGTTACGCGCTCACTCAGAAGGCACAGACGCGGGCCATTCCCTGTGCAGACGGTGTGGTCTTCTTAAGGCACCTGCAGACTCCCAATCAGCAAAGCCCTGGGGATGGCCTGGACCGACTTTGCATCCTTTCTCATACTTTTCTCTGGTCCTGCAGACATGCACGTTTCCTCCCAGGCACCTCTGGACAGTAACAGAGGACACCACATTCTCCCAGAGCCGCCTGTTGTAGGTGTAGGAATCGGAGAGGCCCCCATCTTAAGGGCCAGATTTGAATTCTTTACTCCTATCTGGATGTTTCTTATTCACTAATTTTGCCTCTTTCCCTGGAACCACTACGTGCTGCGGTGCAGCCGTGGAGTAAGGGGTGATGGACTAGCAGAGTCCAGGGAGCCTCGGGGTGGTGAACTGTTCTGCGGTGGATGCCTGACATCACTCATGTGATAAGCCCTGCAGGCGTGTACTGCACAAAGAGCAGGTTTTACTGTCAACTGCTGCAGTCTGCACATGGCCTGGGCCTGACTTCAGAGGCTCATGAGTGGGCAGCTGACCCCAGGGCGATGGACCCTTTAAAGGGCAGGACTTAATGCAAAGTCATCAGTTCACCTCAGAAGCAGGTAAGGTAGTTCCCAAGAGACTCCAGTTGTTTCCCCCTGAGAATGGACTGCTATTCAGGAGCCAGGTGCTTCCCTAAACCCCTCTTCTGCACACAGGGATCCATCTCGGAGGAACCCCTTCCAGAGCGAAGGGAACGTCAGCACCATGCTCCTGAATTCCTAAAACACTGAGCTAAATGAATCTGTCTTTATAAGTGCCCGGTCGCAGGCATTTGGTTATAATAACAGAAAACAGACTAATGCATAAACAGTGGACTTTGGTTAATAACAGTACTGATATCAGTTCATACACTGTGATAAAAGTGCCACACTGGTGCAAGACGTTAACATGGGAAGGGGAGAGAGGAAGTATGTGGGAATTCCTGTGCTTTCTGTTTAATGTTTCCATAAACGTAAAACTGTTCTAAAAAGTAGAGTCCACTGGTCTACAAAAAAAAAAAAAATGCGCAGGACATGTGAAAAGGTGGCTGGACGCGGCTGAACACCATGGTCCTGGGAGGAAAGGCGGACACCAGGAAGATGCCTTCTCTCCACCCAAGGCCCATCTGTGCCTTCATCAAATCCCACCCCAACGGTGCTTCGCGGGCCCTGAGGAGCTCATTTCTGAAATTCACCTGGAAGAGCAAAGCCTCAGAAACGGCTAATACTGTACTAAAAACAAAGGGACAGAGGTGGCCCCATCAAAGGAAGAAGCTAATCCAGGCACAGAGAGAAAAGGGGCGGACCCACTTGCTGATTAGGAGCCGATACCAACAGAGCACCATTCATACTGGTAGAAAGCAGCCTCTCTCCCAGCTCCCCAGCCCCCCAGAAGAGAGGAGGCTGAGATTGGGGGGTCAGAGCCCCTCCCTCCCGCCGGAAAGTAAATGAACCTGCTCCTGAGCAAGATGACACGGTCCCAGGCTTCGAATCATTTCTACAATTTTTATATGCAATGCTCAAGATTCAATCAATATCAGCGAAGCATGCAGCAAGGCAGAAAAAAAATTGGCAGAGAATTGGATGAATTATTCCATAAATGCCACTGGAGTGAGCGTCAGAGTACAAACAGTAAAGTCCAACGTGAGCCCTGGTGTAGGCCTGCCGAGCAAGGACCTGAGGCCCGCCCGGAAGACTTCACAACAGAGACAGGTCATTTGCCTGAGTTCAAAGGCGCATCTCCGGAGCCTCCAGGGACGTCAGGCTGCGAGGGGTGTGCAAACCGCAGCTCCTCTGGACACCAGGCTCCACGCTGGCCACATGCTGGCCAGCAGCGATGAGGCATATTACGTCCGTCTGGTCCAGGGCAGCCCTGGACCAGAAGTAGCTCAGTGGTAGAGCGCTTACCTAGCCCCTATTGTCAGCAGCGCGTAGAGGCCTCTTGTGTCTCCAGTAAGGTCACGTTGCCACTCCAGCATCAATACTTCAGACGACTGAGGCAAATCTCCTTTACGAAGTCCCAGGCTGACTCAAATACCAGGTCCTGGGAACAATGTTTCCCTACACGGCCCTTATCCTCTTCCACGGGATGGTAGCAAGGGACGGGCGCCGTGGCCACACCTGACACGTGCAGGTCCTCTGCTCGAGATCCAGGGTCTCCAGGCAGAAAGAAACTGCAAAACCTTTCCAAAGAACACGTGAGAGGGCCAGGGATATAGCTCAGTGGCGTAAGTGCCTGCCTGGCAGGCACAAGGTCCTGAGTTTGATTTCTGATACAAAAAAAGAAAAAGAGAAAAAAGAACACATGAGAGAATATTTTTAGGACCCCGAAAGAGAGATTCCTTAACACACACATGCACAAGACCCTACAAACAACAGAGTCCTGTCCGTCAGAAAGAGCCCCGATGGGCGTGGTGGTGCACGCCTGTAACCCCTGCACTCTGGGAGCATGAGGCAAGATGATTGCCAGTTTGATCCCAGCCTGGGAAACTTAGCAAGACCCTGTCTCAAAATAAAAATCACAAGCACCAGGGAAGTAGCTCAGTGGTAGAGTGCTTGCCTAGCCCTGAGCACCACCCCCAGCACACGCGCACAGAACACCACATCCGGGTAAGTCTTGCTGGGGAGACACTGCAACCACACGGTGGACTAGGGCTGGATGTCTGGGACACTCAAAGTCATATGTAAGCAAGTCACAGAAGAGAAGGAGCAGAGCCGTTGTACCAGCCAGAGCGCTCTCGGGGAACAGAACCAGCAGGGCTTTTCTGTGATTTATCACACAGTCTGGGGCCCCACAAGTCTGAAACCCACAGGGCGGGCCAGAGGCTGGAGATGCAGGCAGGAGCGCAGGCTGCAGGCTGGCGGCAGAGCTGCTTCTTCTCTGGAAAACCGCATGCTTTGCTCGGGAGGCTTTCCGCTGACCGGGTGAGGCCCACCGTGGTGGAAGGGGCGCTCGCCTGTCCTCAGAGCCAAGCGATTGGTTAGAGCCAAAATTCCTTCCTTGCAACACCTCCATTAGGGTTTGTTTAAACAACTGCACACTGGAGCTCAGCCGAGCTGATCCACAGAAGGACCTGGCAGGCACTGCCCGGGAAGATGCCCACCGCCACTGACAACGGGGGACTGTGTCACCCTCCAAGACAAACACACGTGGCAGAGGGTGTGCTGTGGGTGGCACGGAGGCCTCGACATGTGTCCATGGCTGGTTCTGTGGAGATCAGCTCTGCCTGGGGAGGCTCCCGAGCTGCGCCCTGCACTGGGCTTTATCTCTTCCATCCAGGGGCCGCTGGGCGGGGCCGTGCACCCCGGCTCTGCTGCCTCTCAGCTGTGTGACCTCTGGAAGGCAGTGTGACCAAACTGCCTTGGCTACCAAATGGGGACAGTGACAGTCTGCACTTCATGGGAACGCTGTGTGGATCATGACGTGTGAGTGGCACCTGCATGGAGAATGCAGCAGAGACCCCACCACCGCACACAGCTCTGCACACAGATCGCGGACACACGGGAGGCGTGGGCATGGCCACCGTGTCCGCATGGCTTGGTACCTGCCAGGGCAGGGACGGAGGTGCAAGACCTGGGGTGCAGCAGTCACAAGGCCCCGTCTGTTCTGAAGGACTGTGGCAGAATACGCAGGTTCCATTCATGTGACAATTGCAGCACACAAAAAAGGCCGGGACATCTATGCCACAAAAGAACAAGCAGCGTACAAAGGACCCAGGGGAGGGGTCCTTTCTGCAAACAGAAGGTGAGGAGGAAGGAGCACAGGGGACACAAAAGACTTCAAACACCACTGGGACTTGTATTCTTCTAAAAACAAATGAACACGAGTCTCTGAAGCCAGTACAGCAAAAGGCTGCAATTCCTTGCATCTGGCTGGCGGGTCTGAGTGACTGGTAAATTTTTCTGCCCTTTTCCAGGAGCCACCTTCTCCTGCAAGGAGTTTGTGGCAGCTTTGCAGCTAATGGGCACAACTGACTGCTAATAAAACTTTATTGTCAAAGGCAGGCTGCCAGCTAGATTGGGCCCTAGGGTGGTGGTTTGCCAGCCCCGGCTCTGCAGGACTGAAATATTTCAGTAACGCTTTAGCTCCTCTGCCAGTTCTCTACTCTGAAGGGAGATTTACAGTGAAAAATGCAGCTGGCCACTGTGTCCTTGGACGTCATCCAGAGTGGGCAGGCATGAAGCAGGAGGACGCGAGGACACCAGGATGGACAGTCCACTCCTGGCTCAGCCTCTGCCTTGCCGGATTGGACCCCTCCTCCACACCCCCTGCCCATGGTGTTGCCTGTGCTGACCGAAGTGGCCCTGGCAGCGGTGGCCCTGGCAGCAGAGCCCCCAGCGTCCTTCCCCTTAGTCCTGTGGAAACGCCCTTCAGCCCAGCAAAGTTGGGAAAGTCTAGGAAACAGATGAACGGCTTCTGGGTGGAGCAGGGCCCATGTTTATCCTCGGGGTACAGGCCCGGCACTGCCCGTATCCCCACTTCACTGCCCATGCCCAGGCAGAGAGGGCTGAGCCTCCCTCTCACTCAGCCTTCAGCCTGCCTCGAGGGAGCATGGGACAGAGCCCAGCTGCAGGGGCGAACCCCGCTGCACCAGCCACTCATCCCCTCTGTGAAAGCTTCCAGGGCACAGGCAGGAAGTCCACAGGTTCCCAGAAAACACTGCCACCCCTGTGTTTTCCAGCAGGGCACACAGGACCCTCAGAAAGACACCTGTGGTCACAGCTGGGTCATCTCCGGGTCCCAGCTCAGGAGTCCTGCTCAGCTCATCTCTAACGGGCTCCTGGAGGCCTGCGGCTGACGGGCTGAGGACCCCTGAGAAGCCTAGGACTGCTGCCTCCACCAGGGCCCAGGGTAACCCATGGTGGGCATCTCCCAGCTGCCCTGGGGCACGAGCCCAGCAGCACCCAAGCCCTGGCACTAAGGGGTTTACCCTGCCTGCCCCAGGGGCCTTCACTGAAAAGGCCCGGAGCATCAGGGGCAGCTGTGGGACAGGACCTCAGCCAGGCTTGGGGTGTAGCTGCCTGGTCTGAGACACTTCCTGGGACGTCGAGCTGAGATGCAGGAGGAGGCCGCATCTCGGTGGCAGCCACAAAGCTGTGCACTGCAAGCATTTGGGCGAGGCTCTGAGCAGGGCGAATCTTAATACAGGGGAGATTTATCAGCCTGTCACACACCAAGTGTACTTAAATAAAACTTGACATCACCAGAGTTTCTGGAACAAATATTTATTTGTTTTGTGCACTGGCTTTGGGGTTCATCCATCTCTGAGTGGCACCATGTGCAGGGACAAGTGCCAGTCCTGCGCATGTGGCTGGCGGAAGAGGGGCTGGTCCTGCCAGGCTCAGAGTCCGGGGGGAGAGCTGACAGGCCAGCATTCCCCACCCAACTCCTAGGCAGCAGGCAACACTTCCCTCTGAGTCTGGCCCTGGAGGTCCCCATGCTCATGACATGATCATCCAAGGGGACTTCGATGAGAAACTAAGTGATCTTGAAGGGGTCCAGCACCTCGTCAGGGCAAAGGGTCACAGAAGATTGTCCAAGAAGTGCCAGAGTCCCCATGCCTGGGCACCATGTGGTCACATCTGCCCTGATGGCAGGGGACCCCACGGAGGGTCTCAGAGTGCACAGGAGGGGAAGGAGATGGAGAGAGGGAAGTGGGGCGCTCACAGCTGAGGACGTGACGCTCCCTGTGAGCCCCCACACACACTGGGAAGCATTCTAGAGCAGGTCTAGAGAGGAGAACACTGGGGCCCAGGGGTGACATAGCTGTCCACAATCATGTAGACAGTCACCCTGTCTCCACTCGACCCCAAGGACATGACTTTGCTCCTATTTTAGTGAATCCTGCCACAGCCTGCACTGGGAATGCTAGGCCAGGGGGTCAGTGCTGGGCAGAGTACAATGTTCCCCCCACACACACACCACACAGCACGCCTGAGGCACACAGCACCCCTGAAACACACAGCCCTGGGAGCTGCCACCCGCTGGAGACCCCACCAAGAACGGGGCTGGGCCTGGCTCTGCGGTTGGTGCCCACCGGGGGGAGGGCGCCGGCTTTGCGTCAGCGGCCCGGCTGACCTTGTGAGTGCCTCACTCCACCATCACCATGACTGGACCTTGCTGGACTCCCCTGAGCCCCTGAAACGAGATGGTGGTGAGTGCTCCTGGGGGTCCCCAGGGTCCCCTACTCCTTGTCTATCACCTTTTCTCACAACAACCCCCCAGCCCCGGCTCCCCCAGGGGCCAGCTTCCAGCAGGGGCCCGAAACACTCACCGTCCCTGAAGTTTCATGGCCAGGCAAGCGCTCGGGGCGGGTGTCTCCTCTTGTTCCCAAACACTGCGAGAGGTCTGCATGGCTCCTCCAGAGGGCCCGTCCCTCTCCTCACCCACATGGGACACCGCAGACCCTCATCAACTCCCAGACTCCACAATGCCACATGCTCGCTCCTGCAGCGTCACTGGAGCCAGTAGACGGATGGCCCTGTCACCGAGAGTGTTTCAGAGGACACACTGAACCAAAACAAATCCTTCCACTGCAAATAAACCTCAAAAACATTTTTAACAAATGGGCGTTAACGTCTCTCCTGGCACTGGGAAACGTGAGTCTCTTAGCAAGTTTTCAGTAATAATTCAGGCACATTTTCCTACCTCACACAGCAACGATTCTCGACGGAGTCCCCCAGAATAATCGGGCCATTCCAGTTGTTAGGATGTGGTCTTTAAAACTGAGTTATTTTAGAACATCTTGGAAAGTAGGGGCTCTTCATCTCGCCAATTATGAAATACTGCAGACGTCTCGCGCTGTTGGAAAGAAAGATTTACCACGCGCAATGCTGGCGGGCGGAAGCAGCGCCTGCTCCCAGGACACCTCCCACAGTTCTTCATCACGGTGAGAGCAACAATGGGAGGGTTTAACCTCTGTGAGGGGCAGGGGTGCTGCCCGGCTGCCCCTGTCGGCCAGAGAGTGCTAAGGAGCTGCGGAGACCGTGCAGGAGGACGACCTCAGGAGTGACCACCGGCAGGGCTGAGGCCACTTGGCTGCTGTGGTCTCCTCTCCCTTCAGCCAGTCCCAGATGCTGGGGGGGTAAGGAGACACCTTGGGGTTCATACACGGAGACCAGCCGCTAACGGGCAGCTCCAGACAGCACCCGAGGGGCCGGGTGGATGCCAATGGCTGCAGGGATGAGGCCAGGAGGCAGTGGTGGCTAAGGACACGAGCCGGGTTAGAGGACACAGGACAGCTGAGTGGGCCTGGGGGGAGAAGGGGCTCAGACAGAGGGGATTCGGAAGGCTGAGCGGGGAACAGGGGCTGCACAGAGCTGGTGCTGGCTGGGCGGGCTCAGGAGTATTTCAGCAGTGGAGAAGCAGTGGACAGGGAGGACGTGGGTGTTTGTGAGGAATCCTAAGGTCCGGATTCCCCATCTCTCACACCAGAGAGGAACAGCAGAGCTGACTCTGCTCGATCCATTAATTAATCAGTAAGTAAGAGTCTGAAGCAATGTACGTGTGTACTAATGGGTACATATGTACACACTCATAGAGGAAAAATGTACGTGTGTACTAATGGGTACATATGTACATACTCATAGAGGAAAAAAGACATGAGCAGATAAATCAACGTGTAAGATGGTAAGGGGAACGCTGAGATTTTAAAATGTGCCCGGATAAGCTCCAGGAACAGGGAAGTTGAGACCACACCGTTCTCTGATTGTTCATCGTACGTTGTCAATAGAGACAGAGACGAATACACAGAGTTATAAGATAATCACGAAAGCAAACCGCCAGTGCTCTGAAGAATAAAAACAAAGAGACGATGGAGTAAAGGGCAGAGAGCTCACCAGGAGAGATGAGAGATGTTCCTGCGGTGCGACCTAAAGCAAAGGGTATGACAACAGCAACAGAAATCCTCAACAGCAGCTGCGATTCAACAAAGGGTGACGCTCATTCAAGAAGGAAACCCAGCAACAGAGCAGGCACAGCAATCCTGAGCTTTACTGGGAGACAAAGACATTCCATAAAACAGTCACTTTATAATGATAGAAGGTGCAACCGACGAAGAGGGCTGGCGATTATGAATGTCAGAGCACCCTCACATGGCACCGATGCACAGCAGTCTTCTGTGGGGAGCAGCACCTACAGCAGGAGCCCCTAACTCACCCCTCCCTGGCAGCACAGAGCCGGGCAGGAACCTGCGGCAAACTCGGGCATGTAAAGATGGTGCACCGAAGCCTGAGGCTGCCAAGGAGCCTGGAAGGTTTCCAGGAGCGGGTGGGATGCTGGTGACCACTCGCTGACTGCCCTGCCATGTGGAGGGTGGCGCAGAAGAAAATAGACTCCTTTCCCCAAAAAAAACTTTAAATTTTAATGGCAAACAATATGCATAAGCAAAATCAAAAGACAACCAGCAAACTGGAGAAAAGGTTTGCGATTTGCACGGTAGACCAAGTGCCATTTCTTTTGTTAAATAGCAGAGAAAGAGTTCTCCAGATCAAGAAGCCCAATCATACAACGGAGAAAGCGTCAAAGACCATGAACCCAGACTACAGAGGAGAAATGCAAATGGTCCTTCAACATGTAAAACTGTTCACACCCGTGTGCACACACAGTGCTGAAGTGAGAGCCCTGAGATGCCACCTTTAACGTCTCCCACCAGCACAGAGCCGGGCCTGGCCAGCCAGGCACAGCCAGGAGGCAGGGCTGGGCATGGAGCAGTCGGTGCCTCTGTGGCAATACATTTTGGCTGGGAAAGTGGAAACTCTCAATCAGGAGGGGATTTGATGTGGGGCTTTCAGGCCTACAGAGCTTAGGGGAGAGTAAAGGCCAGGGGTTTAGGAAGTGTTCGGGAATCCAAGGGTGGAAACTGCAGGGACACCCCCCACCCCCGGCAGACCTCCACTGTGTGCAGAGTGACTAGAGGACACGGGGTCCAGGTGAGGGCAACCCATGTCCTGTTGGCGGCCTCTGTCCCTGGGGTTGTGGGTGCCCTGCAGAAGCTGAACCTTCCTCATGGACACATACCCCAAATGGCAGAGGAGGACCCAGAGACAAGGCGGAGTCTGCAGCTCTGCCCCCACCTGCCCCCTCGACAGGTCAGCAGATTCCCTGTGCCCTCTGGGGCCACCTGCAGGGGAAGGGGACTCCAGGAGGCACAGTCCCCGTGGCTGAACCGATACACTGCAAAGGCATCATGCGGTCCCACTTTATACCCACGTCCTCTTAAAAAAAAATTGAGAAGTGATTCTGAGCCCGGGCAGGAGATCAGTAAAGCTGATGTAGGCACAAGCCGCGGGTGGCACAGCGAATGGGCTCTGCCCTCTGATGGCAACGTGAACACTCAAGCCAAGAACCACGGCCTAGCTGCTGCCTCACAGGAGACCAGAGGCCAGGGTGTAGCACCCCTGGAAGTGTCCAACCCCCTGGGAAAGCTGGCCAGGGCCCTGGCAACTCCCAGACAGCAGATGTGTGAGCCCCAGATGCACCAGGGACACCTCACTCCCAGCCAGGCCCAAACCAGCACCCCCACTCCAGTACTAGGAGGCCAGAGGTGCTGGCAGGGTAAGCTGGACTTGAAGCAGCCCTGTGGGGCTCTCCCAGCCCCCTGCCTCCCGCAGCAGGGTAAGAAGATGCCTGCTGACTGCTTCCTACCAGTTCATCTAACTGTTCATCCTACTCCAGGTAGGGACTTGGCAGTAGCTTCTACCCCCTTCCTGAGCCTATTTGTGTTACACGGAGAAGATTTCCAAGTTGATTTAAGAGCCTCCCTCCTGCCTGGGTGGTGGGTCCCAGCAGGCTGCACGTGCTTCCAGCCCGGTTTCTAAGTGGTTCAGTTTATTTCAGAATGGCACTGGCTGCAGGAGATGGGCCCTTGAAGGAGGACCTGCTGCTGGCACAGAAAGACCCAGTGGCTTGGGCTGCCCTCCCTGGTAGAAACTATTCCCAGAAAACTGTGCAGGAAGATGCCGGGGACACTAAGCAGCCCCACTGTCTTGCAGCAGTCATTTCCCATGTGTTCGGTGCTGGCAGCTCCAGCGCCTGAGCTTGGACCCTGCGGTAGATCCGCTGCAAAACCCCAGATGGGCTGTGCAAGGTGACCTGGGGCCACTGCTGGGGTTGTAGTCCATCTTCTGAGGCCCCAAAACAACGCCACAGGTAACTCACAAAGACATTTCTCCCTCTCGGTCCTGAGCCTGGGAAGTCCAGGATGCAGGCGCCGGTGGCTGGCAGGGTGCCCTGGCAGAGGGCGTCCTGCAGTGAGACGGAGCAGGAGGAGGGGCTGCACAAGCCAAAGGCGAGAGCCCAAACTCACCTTCCAGCAGCCCTCTGTCCACATGGAGCCCCATCGCCACGGCAGCCCAGGTCCATAACGGTGGGGAGCCAGGGGTGTCTCATAAGCTAATTGAATCTCCAGGGCTCTGCCTCCTGATGCCCACAACCACAGTAGCAGTCACATTTCAACACGGCTGGGAGAGGGCATTCAAACTCTCCCCCACCAGGAAGCAGAGTCTGCGTCCTATCTGGGCTGGCCTGACGCTTGTGTTTTGCCAAGAAGGCGCATGGGAAGATGGCGGTGCTGGCTCCGAGCCTCCTGCTCAGCACCCAGCCCAGCACCAGGCCATCAGGGCGGTGCCAACCCACAGCAGAGCCACCGGCTGACCTGACACAAACAGCTGGGCCTCGAGTGATGACAGGGCCACATCCTGAGAAACGTGTTGATGGCAACTGGGTTTCTACATGAACATCGCAGTACGCACTTACCCGTCACCACGAGGGGATGCGATCTCACGGGCCCATGGTAGTCTATGTTGTTGACTGAAATACTGAGTATGTGGGAGCCCATCCAGGCCAGAAGAACCTCCAGCCCAGCCCAGCCCAGCCCAAACTCCAGATCAGGCCTCAACTTTCAAGCATTGTTTAAGGCACTAAGCTCCGGGGTGGGGTTTTCTGGTTTTTGTGTTTTTTCCTCCTCCTCCTCCTCCTCCTCCTCCTCCTCCTCCTCCTCCTCCTCCTCCTCTTCCTCTTCCTCTTCCTTCCCCTCCTTCTTCTTCTTTTTAGCACATGTTTGTGATAGATTCTGCCAGCTGAGGCTTAGCTATCTCTAACATGACACCCGCCCAGATTGGTACTGAGCACCCAAAGAAGCAACTTATCTCTCCAAGAGTAACTTTTATGTTCTCCTCATTGCAGAAATAAACCTCCCACTCTCCTTTTGCACATGCACTACTGAGCCCCCCGCAGTCCCAAGACCCCACAAAACACTGCACCTCCAGCCCCGGTAAATCTTTCTGTTTCCTGTTATGTGCACCCAGGTGCTCCTTCAGATCAGCTGTTGAGATGTCATTCTGCCCAGCTCCCAAACTCCTCCTCAGCCAGACCTGATAAAAGTATTTCCGCTTCTTCATTCTCGCCCGAGGGAGATTGCGTCTCTTCTGCAGCTCTCCCGTGCCCACAATAAAGGCTTCTTTTTTCCTTTGTCTCTCCATGGTGCCAAAAATCTCATTGGTTTGTGATGCATAATGATCACATGGGGAGTTGGTACATGTGCATGATGTATCTTGATTTTTTTATCCCCTTTTTGTCCCTTCAATCCCCTTCTTGGTCCCCCTCCTGTTTGCAAAAGATCTCCCTGTCCCCTATTATCTATCTTCTATTGTGCTCTTTATTTATACCCTGGATTTCTCATATAAGAGAAACCATGGGATATTTAAGCTGTGTGTCTGATTTATTTGACTTAGTATTATGATCTCAATATGCATCCATTTTCCCAAAATGATTCAAAATTATCCTTCTTTACAGTGCTGTCATACTCACTGGTGGCTGGGACTATAAACTAGTACAATCACCATGGAAATCAGAGGGAGATTCCTCAAAAACTAAAACTAGAAATGCCATGTGATGCAACCCTCCTGGGTATCTTATCGAGAAAGAGTTAAAGACATCAGATTACAGAGACTCCTGCACCCCGTGTTCTGGCAGCACTGCATCCTAGAAGCCAGGGAGCTGCGTGTACATCACCTGCTGAATGGACAAAGGAAGTGGGTGGCTTCCACACTCCAGAAGCCAGCAGATTCCTATGGCATTCAGAGTTCCTCTTTCTTGTTTCTGCAGGACTCAGTGGTGGACCGGAGACCACACTGCCCCTAGGGACAAACTGGCTGCTTTGACCCCTACCTTGTGCAATGCTATGGGATGGCTGCCTGCCTTGGGGTTCACCTCCTTACCTCAGTGGAACCCCACCCCATCCACATACTCCTGGAGTGTCTATCCCGGCCCCAAGCTACCTGCCAGCCTGTGAGAAGGTCCCAGAACCCAGATAGGCCAAGGGGGACAGAGGACCTTGATTACGGCTCCAGCCTGAGCTTTGTACCCTGTAGAGAGCCCGTTCCTGTCCTCACTGAAGTCCAGGCTGTTTATATTTTAATACCAGGGAAGAGTCATTGAAACTCCATAAATGAAGTGCAATCTACCGCCTCCAATGCAACCCATGATGAGAATAAAGACACTAAGATGTGTCAACATCACAGCATGCACTTACACTAGGAGGCTACAGTGTCACGGGTCACGTCACCCGTGGGACCCTGAGGTTCATGCTGTCAGTTACTGACTGGTCATGGAACATGGTCAGGCAGGTACCACACACACACACGCTCTCATGTCTATCCATACATTTTCCACTGCTTCTGTTTCCCTGGAGACTCATCTAACCCAGTGTCACTCCCACATCCCCGAATGCCCTCGGGCATCCGTGAGCACAGCAGCCTTGGCCAGGGTGTGCTCAAGCCGTGGTCCAGCCGCCATGTCCCCCTAGTCCCCGCCCATCCCCGGATGCCCTGTGTGGCCTCTGGACCTCACACAGGGTGGGATAAGAGCTAGAAATAGAGATGCCAGTGAGGCTGCAGCTGCCGCCACCAGTTTTTCATCATTAAGCAATCTTTTTCTTCATGGATGATGAAGAACAAAAGAGCCCTTCTTTAGTATGAAATTCTTATTTTCAAATCTTACCTTGAAAAAGTCTTCATTATCAGGCTGAATGTGGGATGTGTTGAAAAAATCTGATAGTATCTTCCTCCTGGGAGTTCCTTTTCAGCAACTCAATAAATCGTTTCTGATGGCTTTAACATAGATTAACCAACTAAGTAAGTCAAGTCAGGGTTTATTTAGCTTCTTGGAAGGGAGAGGTTTTCAGCACTGGAGTTAAGTAGTAGTAAAGTGTCTCCCAGCCAGTGGGCTGGGGTCTTTGCAAACACCTGGAGCAGGCCCAGGGTGGCCAGGGTGACGGTAGTTCCAGGGGTCTCTGTCCTTGCATTGCCCAAGGTGTGAGAGTCAGAGGGAAACCACAAAACCCCAGCTCCCTGCCCCCCGTAGTCCACGTTCCCAGGGCTGTGCCCAGCACCTGCCAGGAGTCCAGCAGGGAGGACAAGGAAGGAGCAGGGAGAGGATGGGGGGAAGGAAAGCAGCGCAGGCCTGTGTGGCAGCAGGAAGTCACAGAGCAGGGGGACTGCACCCCACAGCCGCCACCCTGGGCTTCATGGGATAGGAAACCATGCGGCCAAGGAGCTGTTCTGGTCTCAGGGGCCTGGCTTGGTGATTATTATCATGGGTATCTGCACATACATGCCCTCACCCCAAAACACATACATACACATGCACACACACACACCAAAAAATACACACATGCATGCACATGTGCACACAGCCAGACATGCATACACATTTGTGCATATACCCAAACACACATGCACTCACATTTGAACATACACAAACACATATGCATGCTACATAAGCACACACACAAACCCAAATGGACATCCATGTGCACACACACACAAACATACACGTGCTTGCACACACATGCCCAGACATGTTCTGCACACTCCCAGCAGCCCCCAATGGCAGGGGCCTCCTGACCCTTGAAGCAGATGGAGGCTATGCCAAGGGTTGTCTTCCCAAGGGACCATGCATTGCCAGCTGGAGTTTCCTCAGTGGACAGCAGGCCAGAGAGTCCCCACAGAATGCCTTGGCTTGTGGGCAAACCTAGCACAAGGCCACAAAGAACCAGCCGCGCCACTTCCTCCTGCATTACCTCCAGCAACTGTCTGAGGCAAGGCTCTTCCCCTCAGGCTGCAGCCTCTCTAGCTGGAAAGCCAGGAAGGACAAGGCTGGTCCTGGGCTGGGAGTGGCCACACGACCCAGGCCCCAAAACCCAGACCCAGGACTGCGGAGCCAAGAAACCCTGAGTATCCTCACCAGCGCGCTCGGGGGAGAAAAGGTAAACACGGCTGTTCCGCTTCCTCCCCCTCCCCCTCCC